>PVJX010050731.1:0-10569 GCA_004027295.1 Dolichotis patagonum | reverse complement strand
AAGAAGATACACAACAGCATAGAATAACTGGGGAATTGAGCAGCACTGGAGTTTGGAGCACTGGAGCAAACTGGAGTTTGAAGCACATCAAAATTTGATCCAAAATTCTGGTCAACATAAATGGTACATGCTAGTCTTCCTCCCTTGGTCCATGTAGCAGTCTAAGGGATCCACGCACTTACTGTGCAACAGCCTGAGAAAAATAGGTTGATGTTCCCCACTGGTCGGCAGGAAATTGAGGCTGTGTAGACTGGGTGGAGGTAAGTACTGAGTGATTCTGGTAGTTCTAGTGACTGCAGTTGTCATTAGAAATTTAACACTTTCCCTAAAGGCTGGAGCATTAGGTTTAAATCAGACTGTGGGGTTGTGTTTTCTTGCTTAGGTTGAATTTGTCAAAGAAATTTGTCCTGAAAGTGGAGGGGTTACTGCCGAATTCTTCCACTGTATATTTGAAGAGATGACCCAGCCAAAATATGGAATGTTCATATACCCTGAAGAGGGATCTTGCATGTGGTTCCCTGTAAACGTAAGTCTCTTTCTCATATTTTTTTAGAACAGAAAATATTCCACATACTACAATATGCAAACCATGGAAAATAAGACAACATCAGAGGGAGCCCTGGGACTCATATTTTGGGTAGCACTTGTATGGTCCATAATTTTGCTGTGATTCTTCCATGTTGTGACATGTATCCACAATTCATACTTTTTTATTGTGAAAAAATACTCAATTGTATTGTTACACTACAGTTTATTTTCCTGACACCAGATACATAAACACTTGGGGTGTGTCCTAAATTTTGAAACCTAGTAATTGACCTAGTAGGAGAGAAATAATTGATAGACATTATTGACAAATATGCCTGTTAATTCTGAAAAGGTGAGTGAATTGTATAATGGTTATGTTTTTTTAAATATGCTTGGAATGTAAGCACTGTCTTTTCTGAAGTCATAAAACAATCCTATTTTGTGTAATGATACAAGCAAAATAGTTCTGAAAGAAATTACATGTTGAGTTTCTACTTGTTGCTTTTCTCAAATTGTTCTTCCCAGTGGTATTAGGTAATAACAGATGTACATTTTTGAGAATGAATGAACCTCTTAAAGACAGATGGCTAAAGTATGCCAGTAGTTTTTTTTTAATCAGTTGATAGGAGGCATTAATTCAGTGTTCCTTGAGGTTCCCACACTGTATTAAATAATGTAGAAAATTCAAATTAAATGACAGGATCCCTTTCCCCCTGAAAATTCATATACATAGATGGGAGTGACAAGACTGACATTAGATCACCAACTAGATGTCTAACAGTTACTGAGAAGCACATCAAGGGGAAGAAGGAATCACTGGTGTGGAAAACAGTCCAGAGTTCTAGTAAGTGATAGTGGTCATTCCGTGGTTGAGTTTTCAGTTTCTTATCTATAAAATATTATCATTTCTGCCCAGACTGCTTTACAAGAGTATTGCAAGAATAAAACAAGGTAGTGTGACAGTATGAAAAGCACCAAAATTTAAAGTAGTCTTTGTTAGGACAAAAGAACATCAAGGGAGTATGAAAGTCATTGGAGGAGGTATAGTGGAAAAGAATAGACCTGAGATAATCATTAAGGACAGAAACAGAAGGGACTAAATTACAAGTGAGGGTTGGATGGAGAAAAATAAACTGTATCAATCCTAGCACATAGGTGGTTCATCTTCATCTTACAGGTGAAGAAAGTAAGGCTGAGGGACATAAAGTACCCAAGACCATAGCACCTAGCAAGTGACCACACTAAAATATGACTTCAAGGCTGTTTGACCCCAAAACCTTTACTCTTAAGCGCTATTCTGTCCTTCTGGACAAAAAATACAAAAACAAAAAAGATTTTAAATTTGTCTATGACTCAGTTAAATGACAAAATAATGTAGAACCAGAGGACATACTACAAAGTTTGGAGTCACAGTATGCAGCCCTGGTGTGCAGCCATGAATGTGCAGAGAATGAAGATTACTCAGAGACGAGGAACTAAGAGAGGCCACTTCTTGGCTATAAGAGAGCCTCAGGGAACAACGGTGAGCTCAGACCTCTGCGGTTACTGACTTGTGATTCAAGACCATATAACAAAGATGTAGAAAAGCACTTGCAGTATTTTGTATAGGAGGTTTGTCAGAGGACAGGGCTGTAACGGAATGGTTTGTTACATGACATCCTACATTAAGTAATCCTTATGGGGGCAGAGGGGACACTAATGGCCAAAGCAAACATCTCTGAGAACAAAGTGCATTTAATTTTGCTGACTGCTGTCTTGCACATTCTGCTCTAAACTCTTTTACTGTGCATTCCAGGAGCATGAGAACTGTTGTTCCAAGGTCCCTTCTTTATCACACTCAAATCCTTTGCCCAGCATTTCCCTATATTTTGGGTAAGAAAATGGATTAAGTTTAGGAACAATCACCTTTGGAGATTACGTATATTGTACCTTTAACTCACTTCCAAAATTCAAATACATTTTTATCATCTCTCTTCATTTATCTTGAGAAGTCAATAGGATAAGAGATTGAGTTGATTGAACACTTTGTGAATGGCTCAAGCTCTGCATCTGTAACAACACGTCCTGTACGAGAGTAGAAATCTTATGCTCTTCAAGCTAGTGACCTTTCCTCTGCTGGGCTACAACTATGACCAGGAGAGAGAGAGCGAGCCTGGGTTTTCTCTCATCTAGAATTCTAAGGTCCGAAAGCAAAGCCAACCATATTAATAATGTTTGTGTTGTTATTATTGCTGTTGATTTTATTATCATAATGAAACACCCAAAGCTGTTGCTTTACAAAAAAAAAAAAAAAAGAGCTTTAAGCCCAGCATGGTGGTGCATGACCGTAATCTCAGCACTTGGGAGACTGAGACAGGAGGATTGCTGTGAGTTGGAGGCCAGCCTGGGCTATATAGTAAAACCTGTCTCAAAAGACGGAAAGAGAGAGAGGGAGAGGGAGAAGGAGAGGGGAGGAGGGGGCAAGGGAGAGAGAGATTAAGCCTTCACTTCTGGTATGTTCAGACACCTAGTATACTGCTGTTGTCTCAACTCTTGTGAGGATTTGATGACGAATGTTATCATGACAGTCTCTTGTGCAGGGAAGAGGTTACCTGGAGAAACAGGAAGCCAAGGTGAGAGTGTGGTGTCATGGGAACTACATTACTGCCTTCCAACAGTACATTCCCAGTGACCTCAGAACCTCTCCCTAAGCCCTGCATCTTAAAGACTCCATGTCATGGGAAATTTTCTAAAAGGAGCATTACAATGGGTTTATGATGCCCACATTTATTTTTTAGGAGTATTTCTATAGAATTATTTATTTCAATTGTGTAAGTTTTATTATATAGTGTATACTTAAGAGGAAAACAAAATATCAAAATAAATATTAAATTTTTAATAAATAGTGACTGTTTAGAATCAACACCAATATTATCAACATCAACTGTTTACTTGTTTACAAAATCTAAAAAATAACAAATGAATTCCAATATGAACTGCAATGAAAATACAAATAAAACTTTACCACAGAAATAATCTTGAATTATCACACCTAAAGCAGTTTTCACACATGAAAACAGCATGTTTTATACAAAAGTATCACACTGACAGCGTGTGTGTTTTACTTTCCTGTCTCTTTTGACAAGTCATATTTGTGACCAATCTCTCTTCCTATTTTGTCAGGAAGTTCCTATTACGTTGTATAATGTGTACTTCAGAAAGTGAAATATAAGTAAAATAAAATAATCACATGTGTTTGTTTAGAATAAACATTAACATTTTCTACATCAAGTGTTTGTTTGCTTACTAAATTTAAAACCACAAAAATAAATTCCTATGTGGACTACAATGAAAATACAAATAGCACACTCCAGAGCTCAGGAGGCTGAGGCAGAAGGATTACTGCAAGTTCGAGGCTACAAAGTGAGTTCAAGGCCAGCCTGGGCTACAAAGTCTGAACTGCATAGCACAACCCTGCCCCCGCCCCCCCCCAAAAAGAAAAGAAAATACAAAAAAATGCCTACCACACATATAATCTCTGTGTGCTTCAGTTATCACACCTGAGGCACTTACCACACATCAAAACAGCACATTCCAAGTATTGCTTATGCTGATACCACATGTGATTATTTTCCTCTCTTTTGATAGGGACATATTTGTGATCTTCCTGTTTTCTTCAGAGATTCTTGTCTGTTCACCAGTCTGCTCCACAGTTCTTTGGGCAGTTACATGTTGTTCTTCCTTTTTTATAAGTGATTTGCCAATTCCCATCCCAATCCTCTAAGAAAATTTCTCCATATTTTTTGCTTGTTTTTTTGAGGGGTATGTGAACTGTGAAACTATCTATGCCTGACTCACTTAGGATTCGGTAAAATACAATCACTGGCCAGTGCTTTGTGTTTCAAACTGCTGCATAACTCATCAATAGCATCTACTCTGCCTTTCATTTTGTTGTAACATGTGACCATTTATGGCTTCATTGGAGTGGAAGATTCACTCTCAGTCTTTTGGGGTATTTTGAGTTTTGTTTGTTTGTTTTTGTTTTTTTTTGAGACAGGGTCTCCCTATGTAGTCCAGGACAGTCTTGAACTCACTGCATGGCACAGGCTGACCTTGAGTGCTGGGATTACAGGTGTGTGCCGCCATGCCCTGCTTCACCATGAGTTTTATCCTCAGGATGTAATGGTGACACTATAAATACTTTCTTTGCCATAAATAAGCCAATCTTATGTCTTTCTAAAATCCAAAGACTGTGTATTTATCTATTGTGAACTTCAACATTTTAGGGGGAATCTCTGCATTGTTGTTGCAAATAGTTCCTGTGCTGGTCAACTGATGTTCTTTTAGCAAATGTGACATCAACAAGTAGAGTAGCTGGTGAACCAACTGTTAAGTATGACATTCAGGTTACTTTTTGAAATGGGTGCAACAAGTCTGTTCACAACATCATACAGTTTATTACTGCATGGTTTATTACCTGGTGGCTGAGTTCCAGGATAAATTTTTAAATTCAAGATGTAAGATGTCTTCACATCTATATATTTTTATGTCACATTTGGAAGGTTTATTTGTCATATACTGCTGAAAGCTTCAGCAGCCACAAAATGATACAAGTAGTTCATCAGTTGTTACATATTCAGACAGAGTATAGGTTGCTTGACAGTTGCAAAACAAAACTTTCAGAAAGTGAACAAATAGCAGCCAAATTGTCAGATTTTTTTCTTTCTTGGTGGGTCTTTGTCACTGAAACATAGGCCATTTTGAAGGAAACCAAATATCTTTTTTTTTTGGGAACCAAGTATCTTGAGTGTCGTTATTCTAAAAGTCTCAATGCCACATCTTTCACTCCTCCGTAAATCCTTTAGATTCTGATGATTAGATGATAAAGTCTTCCCTGAAGGCTTTGAGTTCAGATAGTGAGGTATCATGATAAATACATTTTTGCGTATTACTAATGACGCATAAAGAACATTTTACTTGTATTTCATTATTAGTGTTATTTCATGACATCGTGTAGCATATCATCCATTGCAAACAATTTCCAATTGGAATTGCAACGCTGGCATTCTGTCCAGTAGGTTTCATCCCTGGCAAGAACCTAGTAACATATTCTGACCAAGTTCCAATTTAGATTGTTCAGGTACATGTGATAATTTTGTAGTATTTTGACTAGTCAAATATTTATTTACATTACTGTTTTCTTTCTCTGAGTCAAGATCATCATTCTGTACATATCTGTCATACCTTATTCCATCTCACTGTTAAAACTTTGGCTTACCTGATCCAAGTCATTGTCAGTAGCTGAATAACCTAATGACTCTTTCAACCTCCTGCCAAAGTTGTAAAAGCAGATTTTCATGTGCCATTGTACAGAATTGGTCTAATTCTATAAGAAAAAAAAAGACATTTAATGAAACAAATTATAAATACACAGAAATGTAACATGGCATGTAACATGGGTAAAACTCACCTGTTGATACTTTGACACGCATGCACACACCTTGCTGTTTGTCTACCAAGTGAGTGAGCATGAAGATTGCTTCCTGTATCCCCCTAGTGCAGCTACTGAGATGCACAGTCAGCTTCCATTATACTAAAATAAATATTTTCATTAGAAAAGTATGGTGTGGGTGTCTGCTACCCTGAAAGAGAAACCTATTCTATTGTTGCCACACTGAACATCTGGTTTCCTGCACAGACACTTGGCGGAGACCGTCGGACTAGCCACTAATTTAACCAGTACTCTGTTCCCCTTTGTTACACCTTTGCCTTCACTGCCTGCACCATCAATCCTTTTGCTTTCTTATAAGCTTGTCCTATTAGCACGCCATTCAGGAGAACAACCTCTGACTTCCCTGAAGCAGACTCAAAGTGTAAGGCACACCCTTTCTGAGTGTCATTTTTTTCCACGAATTAGAAGGCAGTGAGTGTCAAGCCATGGAACCTTAGTTTGTAACTGTTCTCTCAGCATATGTTCCTATAGCACAGATTGCCTCTAGTAACACAAATAAATTCGTTTTTTTAATTATTCCTAAATATTCCTAATTTAAATATTCCTAATTTGAATTTTAAAATATGGAGAAAAATTAAATGGTTTTGTAACCTGTGAAAAACCTCAACAATTTTATTGTCCTGAATCCTATTTTTTCCTAATTTGTAATTTTGGAAAAGGGAACTGTATTTTCTTTACTAATCTAAATATTTCCCTTTAGCAGCCTGAGTTTCAGGATAGATACTTGCTCTTTGGGATGCTCTGTGGACTCTCTCTATTCAATTTCAATGTTGCCAACCTTCCTTTCCCACTGGCTCTGTATAAGAAACTTCTGGACCAAAAGCCATCTTTGGAAGATTTAAAAGAACTCAGTCCTTTTTGGGGCAAGTAAGTAAATATATTTGCTTTTTTGAAAAGGCTGTGTGTAGGGCTGGGGATTTAGCTCAGCAGCACAAGTGCCTGCCTGGCAAGTGCAAGGTTGTGAGTTCAACCCCAATTAAAAAAAAAACAACAAAAAAAACAGAAAAGGCTGTGTGCAGTTGCAGTTATTTAGTAATAAATCACATTACACAGAGATATGTAATCATGATCTTTAATTTTAGTATCATACACCCTTTATAAGAATTCAAATTTTAGCATAACTTATAATTGTGTACCTCTTCAAAAATGTTCCTCTATTACCTAGTATCATAAGTGGATCTGTGTTTGATCTCCTGATTTTATCAAGATGGATGCAGTTATTTTGGAGAGTATCTATTATGTATGTGGTTTATCATACATGTACTATAAGTACATGTAGCTTAATATATGTGTGTGGTTAATCAAAAAGTAACAATATGATTAACTTTACTGGTAATTGAGTGAATGACAATTGTCATTTTTCTGCTTATACATTGATGCTAGAATTCTTAGTGTATTGGGAAGAAGTTGGAGGAAAGATTCTTTTCTCATGTACTTTGTGGAGAATATACTGGCTACATTTACACTACAGCAAGGTTTCTCTACCTTGGTGAAATTGATATTTTGGGGGCACACACACGCCCATGCACACATGCTTGTGTCTGCTTGTTTTGCAAGGGAACCACCCCAAGCTTCTTTAAGCACTCTACCACTGAGATGTGCCCTTGGCCTGTGGGGATTTAACTTCATTGAGGGAGCCTGTCCTGGGCACTGTGCAATGGTTAGCAGCATTTGGGTGCTATTCACTAGATGCCAGTAGCAGCCGTCCCTTTGTAGTGACAACCATGTCCAGATTTTGCCACATGCCCCTTGGAAGGTATAGTCATCATGGCTGAGAATCTCTGCTCTAGAGATGAGCTCCTTTGTGTAATTTTCACAGTACACAGCAGTGTCTGTGGGTTAGCAGGGGTTCTAACAAATTAAAACACAGAGGTTGCTTTAGGAAGAGGAATGGGAGGTCAAAGAGCAGAAATTTACATTGCACTGATTGGATTTCTATGTCAGGTTTTTTAAAGTTAGTATTTATTGTTTTTGAACTTTTGTATAATCAATAAATACAACTTTTTATTGCAAAATTTTCTCTAGGAGTTTGCAAGAAATTATAAATGATGAAACTGATGCCATTAAAGAACTTGACATGTATTTCTTTGTAAGTATTTAGGAAAACCTGATTATAGTTTAATCTGCACGACTGGAGATCAAACACCACGCCTTGCAGATGCTAGGCAAGCATACCAGCATTGAGCTTTACCTCTGGGCGACATCTGTCTTTGTAAAATAATTTCTATTACAGTATTTTAAATATGGAATTTTGTTTTTCAAATTTACTTCACCTCTGTATTGTGAAACTTTCCCTCACTTGTTCTTTATTTGATACCTTATGTGTATGTATATATTTTTGAAATGTCCAATTATTCAATTAGTGTAAACAGCTGAATAGAATATATTTGAAATCTAGACATGATGTGTATTAGGGTACCTTTCAAAACTTTACATGTGTCAGGTGTAGTGGTGCACACCAGTAATCCTAGCACTCAGCAGACCTGAGGCAGGAACTCGCCGTGAATTCAGGGCTAGCCTGGGCTACATAGAGAGTTCAAGGCTGGCCTGAACTGCATAGTGAAGCCCTGCCATAAAAAGACAAAAAAAATATTTTCTTTACATTCATTTAAAAGGCTGAACACACAAAAAAGTAGCCCTAGTTATTTTTAGTTTCACAGGAAAAAATATACTGGTAACAGTGGTATTGTGAGTGGTTCATTACATTAATATGTTTTGGTTACAGATAACTTGGGATCAAAATGATGTTGAACTAATTTCAGATGGGATCTCTGTACCTGTAGACCAAACCAACAAGTAAGTTTGAGAACTACAATTTTTGCTTTGACTGTACATCAAATGTTGGTATAACAATATATTTAAAATGTATTTTAACTTTTAAGACAATGACTTTAGGTCATCTTTTACAAGGATAAAAATTTATAAGAGAAGAAAAGATTCAAAATTAAATATTTTCACTGTTTAACAAATATTTTAGAACCTCTATTCTATACAAGAACCCATCCAAGGTACTAGGAATAGAAGAGTAAAAAAGACTAAATCAGATACTTAAATTCTGGGCAGTATCAAAATGTGTAACACATATCATGAAATAGAAAGTAATTGTTCAAAGGGAAAGGGGAATTTGATGGGAGGAGTGGAAAGGAAAAGAAAAAAATTAGGAAAAGAATACGTAGAAATACATAGAAACAAAGCTTTGTAAATAAGGAGGGGAAGACGGGTTGGAGAGAGGGGAGGGGAATGGGCAAGAAAAAGATGAACTAAGATATGTTATGTACAGGTACAAATTCTTTATGATGAGTGTGATCATTATGCATATCTAAATTGTACCAGTAAACTTAATGATAAAAAATTTAAAAATTAAAAACATTAAATTAACAGGAGAAATATAAATATAACTGGGGCAAAATATAGTACATAAACAAGTCATGTGATATATTGGCAGGTAAGGATGTACTGTACTTTCAAAAAGTTAAAACCAGGTAAGGGACTAAGTGGCTACAGGTAATGGTATGTAGAAACCAGCCAGTATCAACTTGGAGAGGGAGGTCATTGTCAAATTTTCAAAACTATTGACAGTTTTTTTAAAACAAATGTATCGGCTTGAAATCAGCTATCATGGGAATATTGATACCACAGAAGTCAGCAAATGCTACAGATGTTCTTTCCCCCTTGAACTGCCAAGTAAATATAAAAAGGCTACTTACAGTATAGACAGTCATTCCTCTAGTGACAGTGGAGAATGCCTCCACTACAAAAAATGGCATTAAAAATTTTTCATGACTACTATTAAATAACTGGCCCCAGACAAGTTACAGAAAATGTGTTTCTCCAGCTCACAATTGGAGCTACTACAGTGACCCACATTTGATGATGGCTTTCTTGCTGACAGAGTCCCAGTGTTGTACAAGGAATCACACAGGAAAAAAACAGGAGCACATAGGTCTCTGGTGGTCTCTTTCCCTCATTTTACAAGGCCACCAGCATTCTATCATGGGTGCTTCACTGTGATACCTTATATAATCCTAATAAATTCCTAGAGGCCTCCCCTGTTGTTACGGATTATGTCTAGATGTCCTCTCAAAGCCCCCTACAGTCATAGAGAATGCTTTTCAAAGGAGAATGGATCTAGAGTGTGTGGTGTGCGGATCAAAGGTGTGTCATTACTAAATCAGTCCACTGATTTGTTTGAAAAAATTTTGGGTAAGATTAAGGGTATAAGTGCTACACCCACCCTAAAACAAGTAGCCTGCATAAAATAGAAGAGACAGAAAGAGGTCTAATGTGCTCTTGCCTGCCTGCTTGTGGTGGACTGTTTCACTGTGATGCTCCTCTGCCTTGTTACCTTGCCTTGGATCCAGCTGACTATGGACTGACACGTCTACAAACTGGGAACCAAATAAGCCTTTCCACTTTTAATTTTGAATATTAGGCATTTTGTCTCAGCAATGAGAAAAATAACTAATACAACTATAAGCACCATAATCATATTAAATTTCCAAACCATTACCATTTGCCATTAGGAAATGCATCTTGTAGGAAGTTGTATC
>PVJX010050730.1:0-10575 GCA_004027295.1 Dolichotis patagonum | reverse complement strand
TCATCCTTTGTGCCATGCCAGGTTCATGAGCTGTGACAGGAAAGGACAGTACCCAGTTTATACTTTTACTGCATCTCAAAAATCTTTAGGAATTTTTTGAGTTAATTTCCTAAAGGAAAAAAAGCATGAGTAAATTCTGTGCCCTGAAGCTTTTGGGCTTTTGATGTTGTTTGTCTGATTGTTTGGTTTGGTTTGGTTTTTTAAGGTGCAACTTTAAAATTTCAGCACCCTTACTGTTTTTAGTTTCTTCCATCCTACCTCAAATGCACCCACAAATTCTACAGTAGCTGGAACAAGTTAATACAAACAAGAGGTGATAATTAAAGGTTGGTAATTTTAAGAGGCATGGTCATTTTCTGAACTTGATTATTGGGGGATTTTGAATATCAATGCATGTATAGAAAGCATGAACATTAGGAAATCAATGCGAATATGGGATATTTTGAACAACTACATTCCAAGCATTTTCAAAATGTGCATGAAGTGGACAATTCCTACAATAAAACTCACACCCACGCCTCTAGTTTTCCAAAGGAAAATTGAAAATATGCATATGAATATTCCTATCTATATCTATACATTATCCAAAATGTAAAACCATCCATCTTCATCCAGATGCTTTCACTGGTGAAATTTTCCATATTCTGAGTCAAAAATAGCATTGATCAAGGCTACCCATAAAATAAGAAAGCATATTTTCTAGCTCGGTTTTCAGGGTAATGTTAGGAATAGTGGAGATACAGTGTACTCCCTTCTTCCCTCCGTATAATTCCAAGTAGTACCCTATGGTTATTCTTTCTTCTATTATCTTAAGAGAAACAGAAAATAAAATAAACAGAAGCTTAGGAGATCACTGATGTCATAGGCAAGAGCAGGCGGGCACTGGATCTCCCAGTATAAATAACAGGTGTATTTTCCAATAGGTACTAAAGAACTGACAGTAACAATAAAAATGTGAAATGACAATTGAAGATTTCTGACTGAGCAGTAGTAAAATACTCTGAGAAGATAGCACATGTGGATAATAGTGAGCAGTTCTATGTGATTAATTGTACCAGAGGTAATTAACTTTGTAAATAAATTATAAATTCTAGTGAATGTTACCCAGCTATACCTAAGTTGATAAAAATGAGAGAAATTGATTCCCAAAGTCCTCTGGTGCCGAGAAGTGGTAGAAACTGTTTTATTTCTAAGAAAAAAAATTGAAACTATAGCATTTTTATTTATGTTGAAAATTAAAGACTAGAAAAGAAAGAGATGCAAAAAATAAATAGCTGGCAACAAAATTATATCACAGATTCTGTAATGCAAATTAAAACATCGGTTGGAACACAGCGCAACCAACAATTTGTTAAAGTCTCACAAAAATGTGGAAAAAAATAAAATAATTTGAAAAACTGATCTACTAATCTGGAGGAAAAACCTAAAATTTGATGCAATATACATGAAAATCCTGGGAAACTATTACAGATGAGAGTTGAACTGGAATATGAACCTTCATATAAGAGACCAGTAGTAGGCTGGAACAATTTTTAAATTGGTGGGTGAATGCAAAGACTGATTTATTTATTCAATATAGTATTACTAAGAAAGAATAATAAAAACAGTAATAATAATAAACTACTGCAGTGTACTATATTTGTGCTTTCTCAAAATGCCTTTTCACCTCACTGTGATATTCGTGGAGTAGGGGCCTCTAATACATATTAATGTTCCGATGGTTTTAGCACCCATAAAATAAGATACATAAGGGTTTCTTTTCCTCTGTTCTTCATTTGGGAGGCCACAGGAATGAGGTATATACTTGAAAATCAGAATAAAGGCTTTTATCAGAACCTATGTTGATACCTTGATCTCAGACCTCAGAACTATGAGAAATAAACTTTCAGAATATGGGAAATTGTTTTTTAAGACAACTAGTCCATGATTTGAGATAGTAGCCTACACTGACTTAGACCACTATTCATTCCTGCAACACTATGGATGAATCTCAGCAGCATGAGAATAAATCAAATAAGGCAGATGCAAAAGCATCTATGCCATGTGATTTAATTTTTATGAAGTCTGACAAAGGAAAAATTCTACAGACTGAAATATAAGGGACCACATTTAGAAGGAGAGAGATGACTGCACAGAAACAAGAGATGTTTTCCCTTGATGAAAGTACTCTGTAGCACAATTCATCATGAAGGTTGCAAGACCATCTACAGCTTTCAAAATGGACTGTGTAAATACTGTTGACTAATTTTATTACATTTTAAAAATTTGAGAGGCTGGGGATATAGTTCAACAGCATAGCACCTGCGTGGCAAGGGAAAAGTAATGAGTTCTATCCCTGGTACCAAATAAATAAATTAAAAATTTGAAGAGATGCTTTTTAAAAGGATAAAATTTAAAAGTTTGTTTGAAGCACCTTTAATTTTATATGTATTATAACATGGAAAAGACAAATCTGAGTATTTGATGGTAAGCATCATCATAAACTGGGCTTAAAAAGACATCTGGATATGGAATTTTTTCATTTCTTTGGACCCAAAGTGTTCCAATTCAACATTCCAGGACTGATCAAATCCTTTGTGACAATGCCCAACATTAGTAGAGGTTTTCAAAATTCATGCAAAAAAAAATATATGATTCCTAGCCAAAGAAAGAGTGCTGAGCATTAAATCCAAGAAATGAAATGTGAAATTTCAGTAGTCAGGAAAACAGGTTCAATTTAAATAAAGAAAGCTGTGTCTTAACTAAAATTTTAAGACAAGAGTTCTTAGAAATAACATTCTTCTGCTTAAAGAAGCTATATATGGTTTGACAGAAGTGAGTCAAGTAGCATGATTAGCTTATCGAGAGGGAGGGACAGAAAATATATAAAGGAATGCGCTGTAGAAACTAGAAAGAGAAGCTGCGGAAAGCTTAGGTAAATTACAAGGTGTCAGTATTTCGATCATGTACTGTTTGTGCTTCCGTTTGACGTGATGAAGTATTTTGAAATGTCAGATTAGAGTAGTGAATTATAACTTTTATATTACAAAACTCATGACAAAAAATTTCTCAAAAATAATCACTGTCTAAAGTACAAGATAGGCTTTAATTATAGCTGATACACTTTTTGTAGAATGGAAGTCCCTTGCATGATGACATTCTGATATTATTTGATTCCACACTGGATGGAATAATGAGGATATGACTGAATGAATAAATTAAAAAAAAAACATATCTTTTGGGGAAAAAGCACTATATATTCCATTATGCTTAACACATATGTCAAGGAATGGTTAATATTTGTATTGTTCATAAATTAATCTTTAATATTAAAAAATGAATATTATGATATAATTTTTCATCTACATGCAGATATTTAATTATATATAATTAAATAAATATTTATTGCTCACTCTAGTAACATAGATTACATTTTATTTGTACAGTAAATTATTTGCTTTTCAAAAATATCATATAACCCTGCCACCAAAGATATCTATGAGATAAACAAAGGATTCTGCTTTTATAGATGGAGAATAAAGGGCATATTTATTACTTTATTTTTGAGACAGGGTCTTGCTATGCAATTCAGCCTAGATTTGAACTTACAATGCAGCCCAGTCTGGGCTCAAACCTGCAATGATCCTCCTGCCTCAGACTCCTGAGTACGGAAACTACAGTCATGTGCTACACTGTGCAGCTATCAAAATAAACTCAATGGCCTTTTAAGGGTACCTCAGAGAGCAAAGAGTCACACAACCAGATATTTAGAATTAAATTATGTCTTCTACCAAACGGTTTCTGTCACCACCTAGCATTATTAGAGGTTTCTAAAATTCACTCAAAGAAAAATACATGATACCTAGCTGAAGAAATAGTGCTAACATTAACACCAAGAAATAAAACTTGACATTTCAGAACTTAAGAAAACACATGTAGAGTAACTTAGCTAATGGTAAATGTTGAATTATACACACCAAGGGAAACAAGGAATGAATAAAATGTTCTCAGTTTTAAAGAACTTTTAGACTAACCTATTGAATAAAATTTTATTGAATAAATATATTGAATAACCTATTGAATAAAAATTTATATAATGAAAAATTTTTCATTAATGAAGGATTAGTTAATCATAGGATTGTGTATCTTTATAATGGGATGCTATGCACCTATTAAAAAATCAGGAACACAGAATAGTGAGTGTAATCTCATAGGTTATCTTTTGAGAAAAGGAGGAAGCAAAAAAATACCAAATGAAAATACTAGAGCAATTGTGTACCCAGGTGTGAGAATGTTAAGGATCATGTGTAAAACATAGTGAAAGTAATGCTAAACTTAATAAGTCAGAGAAGGTATGTCCAACTCAATGACATTAGATAACCATCTAATCAATGATGTCTTTAGAAAGAAGAAAATATGGAACCAGGGTGGTAAACAAAGAGAAAAAAATTGTTAAAGGCATAGAATTTGTGGTTTCAGTTACTATGAAGAGTTCTATTAAAACAATGAAATTAGAAACCTATTTGCCTGTGTCAGTATTAATAAACCTGTTGATGGTGTCAAGATGTAAAAGAATTTTGTATAAAAATCTTGATCTGCTTTGTTAGATTGATTCCTGTTTCATTTTCCAATGCTATTGTAAATGGTGTGGTTTCCTTAATTTCTTTTTCAGTGAGATTATTTGTGTACAGAAATGCTATTGATTTTTGACAGTTGACTGTATCCAGCTATGCTCTTGAATTTGGTTATTAAATCTAGAAATTTATTAGTAGAATTTTGTGGGTCTTCTATGTAGACTATCATGTCATCTACAAATAATTTAAATTCTTTTCTATTTTTGTTCCTTTTATTTTCTTCCTCTTGTCTTATTTCTTTGACTAATGTTTCTAGAAATGTTCTAAATAGGGGGGTTAAAAACTACTCTGAAAAAGTGAACAAAGACAATGTCAGACAATGGAAATGCAGACCTTGTTCTTGGATAGAAAAAAAATATATAGTAATGGCCACACTTCCAAAATTACTATACAGATCTAATTCAATCCAAATCAAAATATCAAAAGCATACCTCACAGAATTAGAGAAAATAATCCTAAAATTCATTTTGAGCCAGAAGAGACCTAGAATAGAAAAAGCAGTTTTGGGTAACAAAGCTAAGGCAAGGGCTATCATAATTCCTGATGTGAAATTACACCACAAAGCTATTATGATAAAAACAGCATGACACAACAGGAAAAAAATAAACAGACTAGACAATCAGTGGAACAGATCAGAAAATGCAGAAACAACTCCAAACACAGTCAGTCACCTTATCATAGACAAAGGAGTGGAATACATTCACTGGAAACAATATAGTCTCTTCAATCAATGTTGCTGGTAAAACTGGTTTTACACATGTTAAAGATTAAAATTAGATCTACATCTGTCATCATGCATTAAATTAAAATTGAAATGAATTAAAGATCTAAATATTAACACAGTAATGTCAAATCTACTAGAAGATAGAGTAGTGGAACTTTTGAAGGTACATATAGGCGTAGGCAAAGACTTTATTAAAAAAAAGATCAACACAAGAAATAATTCAAAGATTCAACAAAAGAGTTCCCATATATTAAAAAGCTTATGTACAATGGAAGAAACCACCAATAGAGTGAAGAGATAACCCACAGAATATGAGAAAACTTTTACCAGCTGTTGCTCAATAACTAACATCAGGATATATAATTAATTAAAATATAAGACCTCCAAATTTAAAGATCCAATTCAAAATAGGCATTGAAATGAGCACACACTTCTCAGATGAAGAAGTACAAATGGCAAATAAATATATAAAAAAAAGTTCAACATCACTGGTCTTTCAAGAGATGCAAATTAAAAGAGTACCGACATTTCATCTCTCCCAGAAAGAATGGCTATTATCAAGAAATCAACCAATAACAAATACTTAAAGAAGAGAAGGAGAGGAATGTAAAAAAAGAAGCAAGATATATTGCATAGAGTACAAATCCTTTATGTGAAGACTTGATTATGTATATTTAAAAGGTACCAATACAATGAAGAAAAAATCTTTGATGTGAAAACATAAAATATTAAAAGACATCTGAAAAGGAATCATATCAGAATATTGCATCATACCCTACTTTATAAAATAACACAGTTATGCAAAAACTCACATGCTAAACATATGACCCTAAAAACACCAAACTCAGCTGTGCCAGAGACATATTTTTCTTTATATTTTATGCCTACTTGTCTGTCTTTTCCTTCTATTTTGATAGACAAGGAAAATGAATCTCAGTGGATTAAGAGTCACTTTGGTAGGATTCTGAACAGAGAAAGGGGTTAGTGGGCAAATACTTTCCAGTCATTGTTTTTCAAACTGCCATCTTCCTGGAGAGCCACAAAAGTCACCGCTGTCTTCTCAGCGGCTTCTTTGGGTCTAAATATTCTCTTCCTTGCTCCAGTCACTCTTAGTCTGTGCTCCTATTTCTTTAATCACTCTTAGTCTATGCTCCTATTTCTTTAATCACAACCTTTCAAGGTTGTCTGGAACCCTTACAAGCTGCAGTTGGATGAGTTTACCGAGAAATCCTTGGGGTGTCTACTGAGATAATCCTTATACTTGGTCCACATATATATATTTGCTTCCACATGAGTCATAAACTGTGACAAAGCAATGTTCACTGACAAATTCTCCATATAGATATAGATATTGTGTTGCTGGATTCCCAAACATGGTTCCTATATCTAATTGTTCCCCAATTATTTGTAGTACAGTTAATGTTTATCCCTAAAAGCTGAAAAC
This sequence comes from Dolichotis patagonum, assembly GCA_004027295.1. Lineage (NCBI taxonomy): Eukaryota > Metazoa > Chordata > Mammalia > Rodentia > Caviidae > Dolichotis > Dolichotis patagonum. The sequence goes on along the minus strand of PVJX010050730.1, from coordinate 3,794 downwards.
ACTGCTCTATTTCGGGGTTGTAGTCTCTCTCCTCAAAGCAACTAATACATGCGGGGAAAAAATTGTCAGAGAGATTGAAAATAACAGAAAGAAAGAACACCAAAGAGCTTGTAAGGAAGAAAAAGAAATAATAAGCTATTTTTACACATATATACAGCTATCATAACAAGTATTCTAACTATGACAGGTTAATAAAAACTAATTATGTTTGTCTACAATAGATCTCATAAAAAATTATCACAGATCTGGTATTGTAAATAAAAAATGTATTTTCTTACAATTCCAGAGGCCAGAAGTTGAAGATAAAGATTCTGTCAGCACTGACTTCTTGTGAGGTTTCTTCCTGGATTTCATAGAACCAAGTGCTTGCTGAGTCTCTCACTGTCCTTCCTATGTGTGTGCTGAGAAAGAGTTTTCTGGAGTTTTTTCCTCTCCCTAGAAGGACAACCTCCTGTCAGATCTACCACATTTGTATGACTTCTTCCCACCTTATTATCCCTAAAGTTTAAACTGCAAATGCAGTCATGCTTGTGTTTGGAGATTCAACAAATAAATTTTAGTGGGACACAATTTATCTCATCATAATAACTTCATATCATAATAGTGTTATTTTTCTCTGTATCCCAATTTTGCATTAACCTAATAAGTAGGACAGCTTTTGTAATTGTCACATCTATTTCACTTAGGAAACAGTGAATTTATAGTAGTAAATAGTCCCCACAGATACCTAGGTTTTAGAATCCAGTAAAAAAAAATTTGTGCATCTACATGAAGAATTGTTTTATCAGTAAAGTTGCTTATCAAAGTATTACAATTGAAAGCTGAGACATTTTATTTAAAAAATTAACTTCAAGAAAATTTTCAGTTGCTTACTTGGTAATATCAGAACAAGAGGTTAAAGCTTTACCAAGTTCATTATAGCTAGCATATATATTTGTACATATCATGAATGTAATATAATCTAAATTTTGGTAGTTTTCATAAAAATAAGCTAATTTATACTATAAAATGCCAAAGTAAAATCTGTAATAAACAGATAAAATTCTCACTCCTATTTGGTATTCTTCCCATATTTTACCATTTCAAATATATTCCTTTTAACATTTTAATTATATAAAATGAAAACATTTAAATTTTGATTTCCCTGTGTGGGATAACAGTTTGAATTCTTCAAGAAGAAAACAAGCAACTATAAACTCTGAACTGAGGCTCATTATGTAGTTTGATTTTCATTCCCAATAAAAGTGCTGAATTCTTTCTGCCTTCCATACATAACAATTAGTGTCATTATCTGCTGCTTTACCATAATACTATGCACACCAACCTACAAATTATCATCTAAATCATGTAAAACTGCAAAGTGGGTGACTGGAGTGAAGTGTAATTTATTGATTAAAATGTTCATTTTCTCTGTCCTACATATGAATGTAGCCCTTTGCTCCACTGAGATGTCAAATCCAGCAGGGTATCATGTTGAGCTGAAAAGACCTAAGAACGACGATGATGTGTCGGAACACAGCATTATAATTACTTTGCCTTTTTCTTTGCCACTACTTTACATGAGGATTTACATTTTTTAAAAAGTGTCAATTTCAATATAATTTATAGTGAATTAATTATAAAAGTCACACTGTCATAATGAACAGCACTAAATTTAAGACCTAAACACTGAAAAGAACTAAAAATCATAGGGAATATTCTTTAATGGTTCACCTGTGTACTTAAATATATAAACATACACATGTGTCTACAAAGACCAGACACTACAGGCTAACTAGGCAAACAATAACACTCATAGAAATCACTTGTCATAAGCAAAGATTTAACTGGATAAGTAGAGCACAAAAGAAAAAATAAGTCAGGTGTACTGAGTATGTACAATTTAAGTAGAGTGAAATATATAATACATGTATACATAAACATGCATATAATAATACATGCAATCCTATGCCTTACTACCATAATAATAGTGAAAAGTGTTATTTATAATCTAGTTTTTAATAAATATAAAAATCATGTGAACTCACGGTAAAACTGTCAGTAAAATGAAATAGCCCAATTTGGAAACATATTTACAGCAAAACACTCATATCTTAGAGCTGCAACATATTACCTATACCACTGAGCAAAAGATTCTAACCTGGCTTATTCGTCTTCTCAATCAATACAAGATGAGGTAATTTTACTGACACACATATATTGATGTGTATTATATATTTATGATACACTAATGTATTGCATAAATATCATACACACATACACACACGGTTTTCTTTGTTAAATATTTCTATTATGTAAAATCTCCTGCTTTATCTTAAAATTTCCCTTGTTTTATTCTCCTTCCCATTTTTATTTGGCTAAGTAATAAAAGCAGTCAATTTCTTTATGATTGCTCTACACTTAAAACTAGAAAGCCTGAATTAAGGTAACTTAAAATATTAAGAGAACTATACTCAGAGATGTTAGAAAACTTTAACACTCACAGATAATCTAGCTCAATGTTAAATGAACTCAGTGGACTTATAATATCTAACAATACATGATGTTTTTCAGTATTTGTTCCCACTATTCTCAATGTCTTTTTTTTTCTTACTACTCTCCTTATTACAAGAGGATTGCAACAATGCCAGAAATCATGCCCTCCTAACACAATATGCAAAAGTTGGAAGAGGACATTTTCAGTGTTTTATATAAATGTTGACTGTCTTGTGTGCAACATTATTATTATTATGTCTTAGGTCTAAAATATGACCCCCAAATTCTCAAGGTGATTGTCTCATTCAGGTATTAACCTCCTCAAGAAATTAATCCATCAATGACTTCCTGACCGAGTGTGCTATGGGGAGATTGGATCAATAGGACATGAAGTGCGAGGTCATACTGTGGCTCCTTTCTCTGCATTTCACTGCTTCTTAGATATGAGATGAGTACTTTCTCTGCCAAACTCCTGTGCCATACTGTCTCAGCCTTGAAACTGACTGAACATTTATGAACTAAGACCTCTGAAACCATAAGTCAAAATAAACCTCTCCTCCTTTAAGCTATGGGTGACAGATATTGTGTCTTAGCCACAGGAAATTGACTCATACAGGAAAATGTTTTACTGGAGAAGTTTGGTTGCTGCTGTGAATGTATCTGAGCATTTAGTTCAATAGTATTTGCCAAGTTTGTGGCAGGAAACTAGCAGAGTTTGAAGATGTCAGTTAGAGAAGCTATCGATTGCTGTAAAGAGAAACTTGGTGAGAGATACTTGTGGAAGCTGAGGAGAATAGAGTACTGAGAGAAAGTAACTGGTGAAGACCAGACTCATGAAGTTTCAGTAGAAAATATGTAGTGCATTGGAAACTGAAGTAGAGGTTTTTTTGTGTTACATTCTTACAATAAACTTGCCCACATTTTGAACATGTCTTAAGATTTTTTATGAGGTTGAATTTAAAGTAGCAACTAATTGATCTGGAGAAGCAACATTTAAGACAGCTCAGTATTCAGGCTGCAGCATGGATATCTCTCATAGATTTCATTGAGAAATATAGTGAGAATCAGGATCAAAATGTAAAGTTCGAAGATGTTAAAATGTTGAACTTGGGCCAGAAATAAAGTGTCTACAAACTTGTGGCTAAGAAGAACATGGTTGCTGAAAAACTTTGTATTAAAAAGCAGCCAAGTACTATACTTTGCATCAGACAAAAGTTACAATGCTTATAGGGTATCTAAGGAAATGACCAGACTGCATCCATCACTATCTAAAGGCTATGTAAATGTAGATTCCTTTGAAAACTTTAGTTTATTAATAG
>PVJX010050729.1:0-10569 GCA_004027295.1 Dolichotis patagonum | reverse complement strand
CTAATAGTAGCCCCAGGACCTCTTATTCGAGTGGGTTTTTGGGCTTTAGTTTCTTTCTGGGTTGTGAAAGTCTATCTCTTTGTGTTTGGGTCTCTCCAGGGTGTTTTCTTCTGGCATTTGAGCTGTCTCTCTCAGAGAGGGTCTCTCTCCTGCTACCTACCAGTCCGCCATCTTGTCTCTTATCTACTTTACATGTTTTAACTTTGTAATTCTGAACAACTATTTCCAAGAAGTCAGTATGTAATTTGTCAAGTAATAATTTCTTAGGTTTTATTGTTGTTGTACTTTTCCTTCTTTCCTTGGAATACTGTATTGTCGCTACCCTTTATTGTGTTTTATTTTGTTTTGTTTTTTTCTCTTTAAATAAAATTATTTTTTTTAAAAAAGAAGCTTAGATCAATTAAAAAGCAACAAATGGCCCAAAAAGAAAATCGTCAAGGGCTATTAACTGGCTGTTCACAGAACAGATAACCTGAAGGGTTAATATGAGAAGATATTTAATAATATCATTTCTAATCAGAAAATGCAAAATTAAGCAATAATGTAACTAGCATTTCATACCTAAGCGATTGGCAAAAATTAAAATCCCATTACTTATTGCTAAAGGTTCAAGAAAAATGGATCTGTTCCCTGTTAGTTGGAGTATAAACGGACACAACCATTTTAGGGAAGAATTTGGTACCTTCTGATAAAGACACACATACTCTGAAACCCAGAATTCTACTTCTGGGCAAATATATTGGAGTTATTGCTTTCATATTCAAGTCAAGAGACTATATAAGGATGTTCACAGCAACTTGGTTCATAATAGCAAATGACTGGATATATCCCAAATGTATATCACCAGTATAACAGAAAAATAAACCATATTATATTCATAAAGTGTGATACTATACAGCAGTAAAAATGAAAAAATTGTAACTATGCACATTGATGTGGAAGGATTTCTTAAACATACTGAGTAAAAGAAACAAATTGTGGGGCACATGCGGTATAATTTCATTTATGTTGAGTTTCAAAACATGGAAAAAAGCCATATGTTGTCAATGGATAGATAGTATGTGGTAATATGACTGTGGTTACTCTGGAGTGGGAGGGAATGGCATGGAATTAATGTACTTCAGTGGCATATTCCTTATTACTTAAAAAAGAAGCAAATATGTTAGGATTTGATAAAGATGGGTAGTGGTAACATCATGGCATGACATTTTTTATTATTCCCTTAGCGTATACTTGGGGTGATTTATTTAATGAATATCATCTATTTGTGTGTGTGTGTGTGTGTGTGCATGTGTGTATATGTGTTCTTGCCCTTATAACCTCCTTCCCAGATTTAGGGTGTTTTGCTGAACAGGCATTACACAGTTATTGAATTTGAAACTGAGCTAAATTTGGGACAGGAGTCAGAAAACTTTCTGTAAAGTGCCAGGTAGCAAGTATTTTTAGCTTTGGTGTTATATGGATTCTTTCTTTCTTTCTTTCTTTTTCTTTCTTTCTTGCGGTGGTACTCGGGATTGAACCTTCACATTGGGATACATACTCAGTACTTTTTATTCTTTATCTTGAGGCAGGATCTTGCTATATTGTAAAGTTGTCCAGATTGGGCTTGAATTTACCATCCTCCTTCTTCAGCCCCTAGAGTGCCAGGATTATAGATTTGTGTCCAACGTGCCCAGCTTGTTTTGGTTGCAAATACTCAAGTCTACCACTGTAGAGCAAAAGCAGTGTGGTAGGCATATTCTGGCCCAGGATACCTGGCCCCTGAAGTAGACATTCTTTATCTCAGTTATTCAAAAACCAATTCAGGTGCTGCTGTGAGGGAATTTTGGAGATGTAATTAGGTCCTAACACAGTGCACCTTAAAATATAAAGATAATCCTTGATAAATTTCAACTAATCAAGTGAGCATTTAAAAAGAACAAGGCTTTTCCCAATCAGAGAGATTCAAAGTGTTAAGAAGTGTAATGTTGCTGACTTTGATGATAAGAGTCATGTGGCACTGAATGTAGGCAGTCTCTAGTATCTGACCTGGGCTGATGGACAGTAGGACGGTGAGAGCCTTAGTCCTATCACTGCAAGGACCTGAATTCTGGCAAAATTGTGTACACTTGAAAGAGGACTTTGATCCTCAGATATGGTTGCTGCTTCAGCAAAGCCTTTGATTTTGGTCTGCTGAAACCAGGAACTGAGAGCCTGGTTAAATACCATGCAGACTTCTGAAGAAACTGGGAAATAATAAGTTTGCATTATATTAAGCTAGTAAAGTTGTGATAGTTTGTTAGACAACAATGTAAAATTGATATAAACATCCATAGACAGTACACAGGTGAATGAGTAAAGAAGGTTGTGTTCTATTAGAACTTTATTACAGACATAAAAATTCACATTTCATGTAATTTTCACATGTCACAAAATATTCTCTCGATTTCTTTCCAACCATTTAAATATATAAAAAAATCATTCCTAGCCTATGGGTTATACAAAAACATTGGAGGTATGAATTTTGTTGGTGAGTTATAGTATAACAACACCTGATGTAGGACTCAGTGCATGTGTTGGTTACTTTTCGCTCATTACTGAGACAAAATACCTGACAACCAAAATTAAGGGAGGAAAGATTTATTTAGCTCACAGTTTGTGGAAGTTTCAGTCCATAATCAGCTGGCTCCAAGGCAGGGTGGCAGAAGACAGCAAAAGCAATAAGAGCAAAAGACGGGGGAAGAGGGAGCCTCTTTTCATGCGTTATATTATAAGCAGGCTTACAATATGTTGTAAGCACCCCCAGGGTGGGTATAGCAATCACATTATCTTTTGCCCTCCTCTTGCACGGACTCAAGATGTTACAAAGTAAAGATCCCAACTTCATCTGAGTTGCTTAGTTAAACTCAGTTTCTCATGCATTCTTGGCAAATGCTGTATCACTGAGCTATATCTCCATCCCTCTCTGAACATTTGAGAATTTTTCATGTCTCAGGAATATGGAAATAAAACTTTAAAATATTGTTTTCAAATATTTTAAGGAAAATGAGATATTATATAGCCATTATTCATGATTGGTTATTTGGTTTTGAATGTCCTGTAATACTTTCATTCTCTTGAATGGTTTTATACTATTTTGTTATGCTTGATACTATTGTGTGTAAAGGTGTACTCAGCTATTTCAAAGAAAAGAGACATTACAGTAGCTACTGTTGATATCTGGTTGTCTTGTCATGAAGTGCCGTGTTGCTTGCATTGTTTTGTTCTGGTTTGCTTTGTTCTCTTTTGTTTTATTTGCTTTAAAATAAAATAAATTTTAAAAAACAACAAAAAACATTATTTTCTTCAAGATTTGAGGTGAGTTACAGCTCGTTTTCTTTACATAGCATTATAAGCATCATCACATTTTCTGAACATACAAGTCTTTCTTTTTGGTGGTGGGGATGGAACCTGGGGTCTCATACATTATAAGCATGAGCTCTACTACTGAGCTGTACTCCCAAACCCACACAATATATTTTAAAATACTTTTGTTTAATGGTATTATATCTCTTCTGAATATCAAATCTAAATTGCAAAACCACTTAATTTATCCATCAATTTCTAGCACTCAAATAGGTTCAAAAGAACATGGCCAACTCTAATGAAAATATTTTTATTTATTTATTTATTTATTTATTTATTTAATATCCCCCAGGAAGTATTCTTTATTCTTTTGGTTGTATTCTAATTAGTTGATTAACATGGATGGCCTTTCTTAGGACATGTTAATTAGTATAGATATTGCTATAATCTTCTGGCAGTTTACATTCTTCTAAATATTTAGTATATCATACATTGATTTTTATCATTCAGTGACATTGCTAAATCAGGAGTTAATTGGAAATGGACATATAAAAGCAGGTGGACCCTTGGAAGTAACAGTTCAACAGCACAGGACAGATATGTTTTTAGGGAAACTTTATGGATCAGTCTTCTGGTGATACCATCACAAAGAATCACAAATTGGGTTGCTTAAGACAACTGAAATTTATTGTCTCATAGTTCTGGGGGTTAGATGTCCAAAGTCAAGATGTCTTCAAGGCCTGTTCTCTGTAAAAACTGTAGGAGAGAATCCTTCTTCTTCATTCCTAGTTTCTATTGTTTTTTTGGCAATTGTTGAAATTTCTTGACCAGCGGATATATTAGGCCAGTATCTGCCTCTAGCATCACATGGCAAGCTTCTCCTTGTGTATCTCTGGGTGTCTTCTACTTTTCTTATAAGGACACTAGTCATATTGGTCTAGGGGCCAGCCTAATGGTCTCATTTTAACTTGATTACATTGAAATTATTTCCAAATAAGGTCACATTTACAGGTACTGGGGGTTAAGACTTCAACGTATCTTCTTTGGTAATTGTACTTCAACCCATAGCACCATCCCCAAAAGAAAGATAATAAAGAGAGATAGAATCATAATGTTAGACTAGGAAGACCTTGACAGTAATGCCTACTTTCACATTTGAAGAAACAGAATCGTAGAAGTATTAGGAGTCTTACCCACAGTTAGATAGTAAAACCAGGACAGAGCTGGGACTGGAAACCATAGGTGACAGGAAAATGAACAAATCATGCAAACATGTTTCTTGTTAAATACTTAAGATTGCCATTTAAAAAAGTGGAAATTAGGAGAGGTTTATCTGAGTCCTTCTCATTTCCCTTGCCTTTCTTTCCTGCTGGAAACTTTCCAGCCTCAGTCTCTCTTCTAGTATTAGGTGACATTTTCTGAGTGCTTTATATATGCTAGGCACTGCCTAAGTCTTTGATGATGTCTCATTTAATTCCCATAACATGGTGGCACATGCTATTATGTTAGCATTCTACAAATGGAGAAACTGAACTTCAGAGAGGTTAATGAACTTTCCTAGAGTTTCATGGCTTGTAAGAGGATGGGTTGTGACACAGAACAGGCAAAGCCCACATTCTTAACTACTTTGTTTCCGTGCACCTTCCTTCTTGCCATTGGCCCTCCCCCACTATATGCTTTTATACCTTTTATATTTCACCAAGAACCGTCCCTGAAGGCCCTTATATAAACCTGCCTTACCTGACAGAGTCCCATTTTCAGAATCATCTCTTGGACTCTGCCTGTTGCAGTAATGAGGTGGTAAAGAAATTAGCTGGCTGCATGATCAAGGCTTCCCAGGTGCCTGGGGCCTATTTCTGAAAGGGTCTAGGATCTGTTTCTCCCACTTGAGCACTCAGAAATTTTGTCTTGCTGGCTTCCCCAGGACTGTTCCAGTCTAGGGATGGAATTGCCTTATCTAAATTTACAAGCAGTTGATTGCTGATGCAGAATACTAATTTGGGAATTTGTACTGAGAAATATGCCCAATAAGGGATGTAACTAGACAGCATTTTTGGAAAGAAGAGCACCTGAGGGCTTGTGAGTGAGATTCTAATAGCTGTGAACTGGGTCCTGGCCTCCCCCTGCAAAAGCCATCAAGGAAAATGAGGTGGTAGTTCCAGGGACTGGGTTGCCTCAGGCTTTTCCTTAGGAACCCCAAGGCAGTGAGCCAGATGCTGTTGGAGAAAGGCCAAGGCTGTGGCAAGAAAACTAACACTGTGAGCTGTTCCAGAGGGCAAAAAGAGGAAAGTGAGGAGGGAATTCCACAGCTTGGAGAAATAGAGCTTGCGAGTTGAGAAGCTTCCTTTGCTCACTCTGAATCTTGCCTCTGACTCTTTGGGTTTGGGTCTGGACCAAATCATCCTGCTAATCAAACCTCTAGTTCTCCTGAGGGCTATGCTTTGGCCTGAATCTTCATGTCTTTGGCAGCAAATTCTGCCTCTGATAGAAGTCTCACACTCTGACTCTGGCCCCATAAATCTCAATCCTTTCCAGGAAGTAAACATTCAGGTATTTAGACCCAACATGGTTTGAGGTCTCCATCCACTGCCTTGCTAATGTCCTGCCACTTTCTACTCTACAAGTCTGTGACTGTAGTGAAGGAGAATGAGGCTTTGTAGGTGGGTTTCCACTTTAGCAGACCAAAAACTACAAGTGAGGACAAAGTTCATTCTGCAGCTGACTCTAAAAGCCAGAGGGGCTTTAGGATCAGGTCTTACAAGAGACATGTTGGATTTTCCAATGTTACTTGCTTTTCTTTTTGTGCGCCATTAGATTCATATTTTCTGCCTCTGCCATATTCTATCTCAGTTTTGAAAGTTAGTGTGATAGACATTAACTTATTATTAGTAACCATTACTCACACACAGTGGATTCATCAGTATGGCTTCTAACAGGCTATAGCAACATCTCCCAAGGATCAGTCACCTCCTCTAACAGCTAGCTTCAACAATCACCCAGGTGGATGAGCTGCCTTAATCATTAATGGACACCAAGTACTCAGCACATAGATAGAATCTTAGAAATATTTGTCATCTTAATGATGAAGCAAGTTATGCGACTGAATATAAACTGCTTGTAGTCTGGTTTGCCCAAACACAAGAAAGGAGGCTGTGATAACTGCTCTTATAGAAGAATCATGAGCCACTTTTTAAATTATATAGGAAGTACATGGATACATTCTGATTATACAAGACTCAAACAGCTAGGTGTGGTGGTACTGGCCTATAGTTCCAGCACTTGAGATATCGAGGCCTGAAGATTATGAGTGAGCTCAGGCCTGGGATACTGAGTGAGACCCTGTCTCAAAACATGCCCCACAAAGAGTTGAGCATTGTAGAAGTATAGAGAACACAATCCTCATCACCCTCCCTTTCACCACCTACATCCTGAACCCCATTCCTTTCTTACAGATAACCACTGTTATCAGTTCAGTGGACATGACTTCCATCTACTTTCTATATACTTACATACATGTAGTGGACATGACTTCTACTTTCTATATACTTACATATATATATAATTTCTGTGTGTTCATATGTACATATGGCTTTCTCACATAAGTGGGATTGTTATACTTATTATTTCATAATTTTCTTTTTGAAATTTAGCAATATATTATGAGAATCTTTCCACATCAGTATGTCTACCATAGTATTATTAAGGATTTCCTAGCATTCCATGCATGGGTCCATCAAATTTTACTTAGTCCATTATTGGTTGGTATTCAAAGGGTCAACAGTTGACCTCTAATTCAAATATTATAGTAACAATGTCAATCCTTCACACTGGATGAGACTGATGAGTGTAGCTTGTGCCAAGGTTTCAGCTGTGATTTGATCAGCAAAGTCATTCAGTGACATGAGTCACTGAATATAAACATAGCTGTTATAGATTCACTCTCAAAACTGGAATACAGAAAAAATGCAACATAGAATTCTCCAGGAGGAGTCATCATGACACACCTACTTTACCATTTGTCCCAGTGCTGTTTTCAAAGAATTCTTTATTTGTGATTCTGGAGATTAAACCCAGGGTCTTCACACTGAGCTGCACCTCCAGCCTTTTTTATTTTTTATTTCGAGACAGGATCTCCCTAAGTTGCTATGTATCCCAGGCTGGGTTCAAACTTGTGATCCTTCTGCCTCAGCTTTCCAGAGTGCTGGGTTTATAAGTATGTATCACCATGCCTTGCTAAACAATGTGTCTTATTCCCACCAATGGTCTATTTCACTGTTCTGGATTACTTTTTTCATACTGCATTAATAATGGTAGGTGCACAGAGTATGCTTACAAATGTAGTTTATTACAGGAAAAGGATATAGCAAAGGATCTTGAGAAGCCAGGCAAGGTGTCTGACATAGTTTATATTTAAAACATCCCCCCAAAGTCTCATGTGGTTAGAAGAATTTCAGGAGGTGATTGGATCATGAGGGCTCTAACATCTTCAGTGGATTAATCCATTGATGTAATAATAGTTTGATGGCATTTTGGCAGGCATGGGCAGTTTAGGAGGTAAGGCTTACCTGAAGAGAAGAGAATGAGTCATAGGGGAATAACCTTGGGGACTATATCTTATCTCTTACTGCTTCCTGTCTAGTTTTTTCGTTTTTTCTCTCTATGCTCCCTGGATGCCAAGAGATAAGAGATGAGAAGTTTTCTTCTTCTGTGCTCTTCTTTCATGATGTTTCTGCCTTCCTATGTGCCGAAAGCAGTGGAACCAGCTATCATGGGCTGAAACCTTTGCAACTATAAGCCACAATAAATTTTTTCTCCTTTAAGTTGTTTTTCTCAGGTATTTGATGAGACAAAAGTCTGATGAACACGGTATCCTACTGCCCATCTCTGTAAGAGCTGTGACAGGAGATACTTTTGTGACTTGATCAAAGAACCAGAGACATGTACCTGGAACACCTTGGATCTATGAAGTCCAAAATGGAGTCTCAATTGCTTTTTAAAAGTATTTTGCTGGTTAAGCAAACTTCCAACAGTAGAGCCCCTGGTGGCCAGTGTCACACTGAGACCAGATACAAATCATCAATCTCATGGTTATTAGTACATAACACTGACAAGCTGGGTCAGAGGATTTAGTTCAGTGGCATAAGTGCCTGCCTAGCAAGCTCAAGGTCCTGAGTTCAACCCCCAGTACAAAAACAAAATAAAACAAAAACCAAAAAAACTGAAAAGCTGGTGTGATCCACTTTAAATTTCCTAAAGGCCCATGGTTACAAAGATATAGCATTAATCAGTATGTTTCATGTCTTGATAGGGGACCAGTGTCATGAAGGAACTTTAGTAAAATAGCCTGGACTAATTTCAGACTTGCTAGAATTAATCTCACGGCATACACTTGTTTTCTCTTCACGCCTCTGTGCCTCCTCTTCCATCTTCACTCTGCTAACTCCCTAATTCCTCTAATTCCCTGAGAAAATAGGTAGAGTTACTCCCTAATTATTACCCCTTTTTTTGGAATTTGACACTTTTTATGATAAATGTTAAGTTCTTCACAGGAACTTAAATTCTTCAGAGAATTTCTTTCTGAACTTTTAATTGGATTTGTGTTTCGTTTCTAGATAAATTTGTGGATAACTATTACAGCATTGAGGTTTTATATTTAAGAATAAGATAGGTCTTTACTGAGTGCAGTGGTACATAGCTGTAATCTAGCCATTGGGCAAGTTGAAGCAGAAAGATCCCTAGAGCCCAGGAGTTTGGGTCCTGCTTGGCCAACAGTGAGATACCATTTCAAAATAAAAACAAAAACAAAAAATAAAGAAGCTCTGCCTACAAGATGCCTATTATTGAAGTCTAATTTTATATTCTACAATTTTTTTGTAGTTTTCTTTATAGAGTTCCCTGTGCACATTTCTTATTTAGGTCTAGATGTTTCATAGGTTTTATTGCTATTTTGAATGTGATAATTTATCCTAAGTTCTAATTATCAATTTTATATATTATAGTTTCATAATCAGCTATCTCAGATAATAAAAATGAGGAAAATTTTAAACAGAGTACATTCTTTTTCCTGGCATTACTTTTCTTCTAGGAATACTTGAAGTATGCTTTTGCATTTTGATCATTTAACAATTTTCAGTGTCTTGTGGGTTCTGAAAGATTTTGAAAACTCTTTTGCAGTACTTGAAATCTGGATGCTCTATTTGAGTTTCTTTACTCTGAATGCTTATGAATTCAAAGTATATCTCTCAAACACCTGAACTACTTTGGGAAAAGAACAAGAATTGAGAACTTTATTTTGTTTGTAAGTGACAGCACATTTGGAGTCGATTTCTTAATCACTAAGAAAATGATGTTACTCAAGCAATTAAGTTCATATCAAATTCTCTTAAGTTAACTTCTAGGTTTAACGAAAATACAACTTTCTCTTTTGTTTCTAAAGAAAGGAATGTTTGAAAAGAGGGAAGACAAGATGGCAGACTGGTAGGTAGCAGAAGAGAGACCCTCTCTGAGAGAGACAGCTCAAATGCCAGAATAAAACACCCTGGAGAGACCCAAACAGAGAGAGATGGACTCTCACAACCCACGAAGAAACTAAAGTGCAAAAAACTGCTCGAATATGAGGTCCTGGGGTTACTATTAGTGAAGATAAGATGAGCGAGCACGGCACCCTCCTCAAGATGCTTGAATTCCTGCCCAACCTGAACAAGCGACTGGCTTGAGCTGCCGGAGTGGGGAGCTGAACAGCCCTGCGTGCAGCTTGCCCGGACCAGCCCTGCACACAACCCACCCAGAGGCACCGTGAATTCCCACTGCAGCCATGCTGAAGTCAGAGGTCGGGGAGCCCAGCAGTTCTCGAGGACGCGGTGAGTGATGGGAATAAGACCCTTCCACAGGAAAGGGGAAACCGACTAGACCACATGTCGGATTTGGGCAGGACAACCCTAACTCCATAAGGAAGTGGCTTCAACTGGTTGCTCCCCTCACCAAGCGGATTAGTGGAATCTGCTTGGACTATGCCGCGCCCCTGAGATCAGTGCACACTGACACAATGAAGGCCTGCAAAGGTTGACTGGCCCAGAAGGGAGGAGCTAGCGTACACTGCCCGTGGGTGAACTCTAATCTCTGATAACCTATTGAAGAGGGCTAAAGCTCCTAGCCTGTGCCCTCTCGAGGAGCCTTAAACAACAAGAAAAGGGTCTGGGAATTACACTGTACACTTGTATGGAAGGAACCAAAAACATGACGAAA
>PVJX010050728.1:0-10570 GCA_004027295.1 Dolichotis patagonum | reverse complement strand
TGCCCCTAACCCTGCACCCTGCATAGATCATCTGAGGTCCCTTGGGTGTCTCTTGATCTGTTTCAAGTCAGGGGTTGCTGGTTTGTGGGCCACAGGCCCCCAAGAGAGCTGGGGTGTTACTGTAAGGGCCCCTGTCCCCTCATGGGCACCATCCGTTGCCCAAGCAAACGAGGCCACATGCAAATGGCATAGTTTAGACATGTGCGGGTGCCCAGACAGGACTCCGGGGGCAACTTAGAAAGGAGGTTTTGTCTTCTGGCCAAGATCTAAACTCAGCCAGGACCCAGCACGCTGGTGCAGTCTTGTTCCCCTTGCTCTCTGCCCCCGTTTGCTCTTTTCTCCCACCACACACTAAGCTGCAGCCCCAGTGGTTTCTTCATGGTGCTGAGCACGGGTCTTTCCCACCTTCACACTCTCAGGAACTTGTTTATTCTCTGGATGTGGGTTCAGAGGTGCCATCTCAGAGGGCCCTTCCCCACCCACTCTGAGAACAGCTCGCCAGTGACTCTCCTGTGGCACTAGGCTGGCTGCTTCCTTAGCGTTTTTCACAGCCTGAGGCTACACCTATATCAGAAGGGTTTGTTTGCACCTGTCTGCGCCTCGGATTGTGCTCAGCTATGGCAGGACCAACGCTTTCTGTGTCCACTGGTGTCCAGAACACCCACATATGTCTGGCCTTAGTACTCAGTTGAGGGCCAAAGAATGAGTAAGTGACTGTGGACCTAGTGCTCCAGGAGGAGACATGTGGTCTGTTTTCCTCACTGGTCTGAGATGCTGATTCAGGGTCCATCACCGTCTCCTAGAGCACTCGTCTGTAAGTGCCCCTTGTAACACAGAAAACCTGTGGCTGACAATATGGGTCCCAGTGTCCCCTCACTTATCCTCTCTCGTCTTTGTCTCCACTGTCATTCAGCAGTAGGGAAGAATGGGTTTGGCATCCTCCCCTCCTCTCAGCTGAGTCGAGCACCTCAGATGGGAAACAGAGCTGTGGGCTTGGTGTCTGGCCATCCTTTCTCCCTTTGGAACCTCAAGTCAGTAGAGCTTTGTACGGGACGATGCTGAATGTTTGTATTCACTTTGGTTTTATCCCCAGGACTTTTGTGGTTCCTGTGAATCCTGGCAGCTGCTGGAAATTCTGTTTCTGGTCTTCCTTCGGGCCAAGGATGCAGGAGCTGACTAGGGTTGTACTTGCCAGGACTGCAGGCCAGATTGCAAGAAGCACTTGCCTGCTGGTGGAGTAGCAAGAAAGACAGGGAGATGTTTGCCTGTGATGCCCCAGAACAGTTGTCCCTGGAGACATTTGGGAGCGCATGACTCATGTTTAGAGTTGATGTAAGCATGGTAACAAGGGGGGTAGGAAAGATCTAGGCACAGAGCAGGAATAAGGGCTGACTCAAGTGACTATACTTATCTTTATTGTCAACATTTTCTACCACAAGCAGGAAACATCTTATCAATAAGGAAAGTGAAACTCAAAGAGATTAAGTAACTTGTCCAAGGTCATACATGCAGAACTATGAACCACGTGTGTTCCACACTCAATCTTCTGCATCTCCTACTTTTTTGTTCCCATTGGGAAACTGAGGGCTTTCCACTATGCTCTGAACTATCTGGTTATGTGGGTTCCTAGATGCTGGCTGGAGTGGTCGTAGACCCTGCCTCGGAGGAGGTGCATTGTTTGAGTGTGAGTGCCAAGGTCATGTGGCACATGTTTGAGGTTTGCTTTCTCAGCATTTGTTCTCCTGCATCTGGCAATATGGCCGGAAGTTGTGAGGTGGGGGAATTCTCTCTACATGAGTTCCTTGTTGTCTTGGTAGGTGTCTTTATGGCCACAGTGATTGCTTCAAGGATGGTCATAGTTCCTAAATGGCCCAATCAGACTTAAAATATTAAAATTGGCATTTCAGAAAGATTTGAGTCTATCCAGCTGAGTTTAAACTTGAGAGTGGTAAGGGTGGTGCTGTGCTAGGGAGTGGAGAGCTAAACTGGGAGATAAGTAGAGACTGAGTCCTGATATTATGGTTTGATCCTTGATCCAGCCATGTCTGCAGCTGAGCCAAACCTTTGAACTTTCAGCTATATGAGCCCATAGGTTCCTTTTTTGCTTGCTTAATGCTGCAGGAGCTGCTTTTGCTATCACTTGTAATGGGAAGAGGCACTTAGTTGACATGGGTAAGGCAGAGGTGGCAGAAGATTGCAGGCTGGGGAGAGTAGTTGAGAGAAAAGCACACGCTTAGCTTCACAATGTGGGCTTGAAGAAGTGTCGCTATCTCAGCATGAGATGCCCATGAGATGCACCCCGTTGGAACCGATGGGATAGACTGCTTTAGAGCTCTCCCTCCCTGATTCAAAAGGATGCAGCATATGAAGCGGGTTCCCCTAAGTGCCACTAGGGGAAGCATTGGTGGGGAAGGGGCTGTGCAGGGTCACAGATTGGAGAAATGCAGGCAGATAGACAGAGATAACACTGGCTCCCAGGCTTCCTGAAGCCTTTAAAATGGCAGCACATGCGGTGGTACCAAGAAGGAAAAGGAGGGATGAGGTTTTCAGAGCTGTCTCTTTCGAGCACCGTGTAGGACCAGCACTGCGAAGAGGCGTGCTGGGGACTGGCTGAGAGCCACTCCTGGTTGGCTGCAGGCACCACTGCCACTCCGCAGGGTGAGTGAGCTCTAAGAAGGCCCAAGAGGTGGTCACACTGCATTCAGGATCAGGCTTATCTGCAGGAAACAGAGGTGGCTCTTGATTCAAAAACTCAGCAATGACTTTCTGTCCTTAAGTCTCCCTGGGATCAGCTGTTGATAGGACTGAAATTCCCATGAGTGGAAGTGAGATATGGGCCTTGAGAAACAGCTTTCAGACGTTCTTCCTAAAGGATTAATACAGGGCTGTGCGGCAACCAGTCTGTGTTCATTCACTTATTCATTCAACACCCAGTGAGTGAATACACTGTGTGCCAGGTACTGATCTGGGTGCTAGGGAGCCATCAGCCAATGAGACAGACATTCTTGGCTCAGGGGAGCTCAGATTCTAGCAGATGGATGCAGACAAGTAAATAGGTTTGGGGATAGTATGTTATGTAAGTGCTAAAATAAACAGTACACACTGGGGGAGGCAGAGTGCAGGGAGGGGGTGCTGAATAGGGCCTCCGGCTGGGCTCCTTGGGAACAGGCACTGGAGCAGACCCTTGACAGGGGTGTGAGGCAGCTGGAAGCTGGCCTGGGAGGAATGTTCCAAGCAGTGGGAAAACGAGTGAATCTGCCAGTCTGGTGGAGTCAGCACAAGGACTTCAATGGAGCCAGCCCAGGATGACCCGTGGAACCTGGAGAAGGACATGAGGTCCAGGAAGTGAAGCGCCTTGTGGGGCTTGGGGTTTTCACACGGAGTGGAATGAGCCACCATAGCATTTGAGCAGAGGTGGGATGTATCTGGCTTGCTTTTCTCCCCTCTAATACTGGGGATTGAATCCAGGGCTTTCACACTGAGCTACATTTCCATCTGATTTTAAATTGTTTTTCAGTGTTGAGGCAGGGTCTCACTCAGTTGCTAAGTTGCCCAGGCTATGCTTCAGCTTGGAATCCTCCTGCCTCAGGTGCTGGGACTACAGGCCCGTGAGGCTCTGACTTGCATTTTAAGGCACTGCTTTACCTTCTGTGTTAAGACTCAAATGCAAGGGCCCAGGATGAGTGCTGGAAAGCCAGGGAACGGTGCCATGCAGTGTGCTCAGGACGAGAGGATGGAGGCATGGCTCAGGGTTGCAGATGAGTGCATGTGGGGTGCAGTCACTGGACAACTCAAAGGTGACACTGCAAGATGTCCCCACAGTTGGCACTTGGGGAGGAGAGGAAAGGTTGAGTTGAGAATAACTTTCAGCAACTCAAGAACAGAGACGTTGATGGAGAGAGTTTTATGCCATGCCTAGAAAACACCACGTTTAAAAACGAGACACTGCTTTAAAAAAAAATCAATATTTGCAGCTACTCTTGACAAATGGGAAGATGCAGCCAAGTTGGGCCCATCGTCTGCCTGGCTCTCATCAGCCGGAGCTGGTTGGCGAGTCCTTTCAAGACGGACAAGTGCACTCCAGTTTCTTCCTTTCAAGCACCTGCCTGGCCCCTGACGAGTCTGGGTGGGGGAACCTGGGAACCATCATAAATAGCACAGGGTTCTTAAGGCAGAGCGGGTGTCAGAATCACACAGAGGGCTTATTAGGACTGTGGCGGTGTGCACCCTCCACGGGTATGATCCAGGAGGGAAGGTGAAATAAACCTGGGAACCTGCCATCCTCACAGCCACCAGGGGTTGCTGATACTATGCTGCTGGTCTAGGGAGCACAGAGAAGGAACAGGTCCTCCCCATTAGCACCCCCTCTCACTTGTGTGAGGTTCCCCCACGACCTGGTAATGGCCTATATGGTAGATGTACCACGAGGGGCCTGGGAAGGGAGATGCAGCTCTGGTCGGGGAGTCCAATCAGTGAGGGGGATTGGAGAACTTGGGGAGAGTGTGTTTCAGGCTTGGTAAAGCCAAACTAGGCTTGCTTTGTTGTTTTGGCTTAAAGTGGCTTTTCTGGGTCAGGGTCACCAGCAGCTGATGTCAAAGACCCAGAGGACGAGCGGCAGGACCAGGGCAGGGACAGTCTTTCCCAGAGACTCCCGGAGAAAGATGACTAATTCCCTGCAGCCTGCCCAGACTGCTTGCACAGGCTTTCTTATTTATTTCAATTAAGCTCCAGGCTCATTATGCAGCCACAGGGCTCTGTCTTCTAAAGGGGAAGCAGAGATCACATTTGCATCTGCTTCTCCAGCTTGGAGAGCCCTGGGGCACAGGGCTGAGGCCACTGCCACTCTGGGCCACTTGTCCAGGCGTGGGAGGCTGGGGAGAGTTGAGGAGCCTCTTTGCGCGGTCCCCAGTTAAAGCAAGAACACGACCCATGTGTGAGGAGTGGCAGGATAAGCAATGTGCTCTCTTTCTCCTGACAAAGAAAACATTTCTTCCTACATCTGGTTTGCATTTTTCTTTAGAATTCTGCCAGAAACAATTGTGAAAACAGAATGCAGCCAAAGATGGAAAGAAGCTATCCATTGCTCTGGAATTCTCCATCTGTCCTACTGGGCCCCAAGTTAAGACTGAGGAATTCCTTCATGTGAAGTCATCAGGCTTTGAAAACCTTGCAGGCAGTCTCTGTGGGGACGTTCTCACCTTTGCAAGGTGAGACCTCTGGGTCCTTGTTCACTGAGCAAGCTCCCTGCACCCCCAGTCCTGGTGAGCCTTGTCCGATTCACACATATGTATCTTCAGGATTTGTCACAGTTCTCCAGGTCAGACAGTGCTGTGTCCCAGGGCTTGGTGGGGAACAGTACAAATGCGCCACCATCATGAGACTCACACTGCCTCTGGGGGAGGCAGGCCATCCATACACATGATCTCACTGATTCAAAGGAGCCATCTTGTTGGTTCCTGGGAAGCTGCACTTGTCCAAGACCCGTGGATGAGGACCTGAGATTTTCACCTCTCTCCCATTACAGAAGTGGCGTCCTGCTATGCATGATGACTGTGTCACTGGTTCTGTGCAAGTCGGGTGATAGGTGAGCTACTCAGCCCTGCTCATGGAGTGAGCTCACCGATCTGTTGCTTGGGTGGCTGGTCACAGGGGAAAGTTTCTGGGTACTGCAGCTCCGTACACTGATATAGAGGTGGGGCAACCTGCGGTGACCTATCATTGGTCCACATTGAGTGTAGCACCTTCTCAAGGACATACAGGGCGTTAGAGAGAAAATAGTAGAAGACTTACCTTAGCTGGGTGACCAGTAAAGGCCCTTTAGAGAAGCAAGGCAACAAGCAGGAAAGGAGAGAGACTAGAATTCTTGGGAAAGGATCAGCATGTGCCAAAGTCCAGTGGAGAGAAGGAATGTGGCTTGTTAAGCATGGTGAGATCGAGAGAGACAGAGAGAGAGAAAGAGAGAGAGAGAGAGAGAGAGAGAGAGAGAGAGAGCTGAACAGGAAAAGAGTGCAGAGTGATGGAAGGGGCAGATGGGTGTCCTGTGGAGAGTGGATGATCTGATCCTGGTTTAGCTTTAAGAACATTCATCTGCGGGAGAATAAGGAGCTCCTCCTCTCTCTGGGGGGCGGCTGTGAGTGTGGCCGACTTTCAGCTGCCCGAAGAGGAGAGAGACCCTGGTGCCTCGGGACCTGGACCTGCACCATTTGGTTGACTCGGGGTGCTGGGAGAACAAGGAGCTCCTCTCCTCTCTGGGGGGTGGCTGTGAGCCTGTCAACACACAGGCTGAGAATCAAATATCTCATGTCATCCTGTCCCCCGTCCCATATCCCCCCCCTTAGCAAGTGGCAGCCAGTTAACTACACATCTTGTGAAAAGATTGGCTATGTTATATAGTATGAGCTCCCCATATGCAAAGATATGGACAACCATTTGGAAGAAAACAAGAGACAATATGACAGATAGTGAAGATCTCTGATTGTCTAGCTTTGAAATTTATGCTTTCTTATGTCCCATTCTGTTCTGTTTTGTTGTGTTTAATTTTACTCCCTTTTAAAATAAAATTTAAAAAATATTTTTAAAAAAAGAACATTCATCTGGTTATGACTGGGTCTACCCTTTGTGGAGCTCATTTTAGGGAGGGGTTGGCATGAATGGGAGGGGTGTTGAGAACTACTGAAGTGTCTTGGTTGGGTATTGGTCTGCTTTGGTGCTATAACTAAATACACCAAACTGGGAGGCCTTGCATAGGATAAATTCATTATCTCACAGGCCCGGAGGCCAAAGCCCATGATCAAGGTATGGGCAGGGCTAGCTCCTTCTGAGGACTGTGAAGGAGAATCTGTGCCATGGCTCTTATTAGTGCCTTGTGGCCTGTTGGCCATCTCTGATGTTTGTTAGCTTCTGTTCCACCACCCCAATCTCTGCCTTCACCTTCATATGGTATCTCCTTGTATGTGTCGCTGTGACCAAATGCCTACTTTTTGTAAGACCCTAGGCATGTCGGATTAGAGCACACCCTAATGTTCTCATTTTAACTCAATCATCTGCAAGAGCCCTGCACCCAAACACAGTTACTGGGGACTAGGACTTCAGCATCTTTTGGGGATACATTTGGATCTGTAATAAGGTCTAAGAGTAGTTGCTTGCAGCAGGTTGGTGGGGGTGGGCTGAATGTGATAGATCTAAGGTACACAAGAAAGGTGAGTTCAACTGGATGAAGTGATAGATTCAGCATGAGGAGCGGTGGAAAGACTTAGAGCTACACTGCCCACACTGGAACAGGAGACCACTTGCAGATATCTATGGTCTGAATGTTGGTGTTCCTCTAAAACGTGAATATTGAAACTCAATACTCAATACAATGGTGTTAAGAGTTAACAAAGGCCCCACTTAACAATGGGGCCTTTGAGATGTGATTCTCAGGAGGCTTCATGAGAGGGCTTTGTGGGTTCCTAGCCTCTTCCATTACATGGGGACACAGAATGGGAGACTCCTCAGATACTGAGCCCACTGGTGCCCTGATCTCAAGAATCGGGAGCTGATGGCTGCCCACTCTTCAGAATCAGGAGCAACCCATTTCTGCTACTTATAAGTTATCCAGTGTGAGGTACTTTGTTACAGCAACCCCAGTAGACTAAGACTGCATGCTGCTAATATGCACAGCACAGTTCAGTAGGGTCTGGGATACCTGGGAGTCTGTATTTCTAAGAAGTCTCAAATGAGACTGCTACTAGGCAGGAGGCACATGCTGAATAGTCAGAATTTAGAGCCTTGCTGTCCAGTATGAATGTCCATTATGAACACATGACTATCAAGTATTTGAAACGTGGCCAGCCCAAATTGGAGCGCACTGTACATGGTGTGATCAAAAATAGGGTGGCTTTACAGTTTTAAAAATTTATTACAGAAAAAGACCCAGTTATCACTAATCCCCCTGAAAACACTCCAACTCATTTCAAATACACTTATCCTCACTTCCCCATTTGATCCCAATTTAATCAATTTTACGTGAGCGATTATACTCAATAATCTTATTGGTTGACCACAGTTCTGTCCCACCTCATGCCCACCTTGTTACTTCACATTTTTCCCTACCTTAGACCCTCCTCACCTTGTGGCTTTACTCCATGAAAATCCCTAAAAAGGACAGGGTCTTTGGCAACCCACTTGGGACCCATTCTATTTCTCTCTCAGACAGAAGCTTTCTCTCAATAAACATTCTGCTCTAAAAACAAAACAAAACAAACAAAACAAAAACAACCCCCCCCACTTGTTTCATTGTTTCTGCCGCTTTCTGAAGCAGTTATCAAAGTGCCTTTTCCTGAGTGCCATTAGTGACTGCCTTGGTGGCCTGAGTTGCTTCAAAATGTTTACCTTTCGTGGTCAATGTTTTCCTTTGGGGAAGAGCCAGAGGTCACACAGTGCTGGATCTGCTGAGTGAGGTGGATGAGGACACACCGTAATGTTTTTATTTGGCAGAAAGTGCCATAAATGTTTGATCAATGAGGTCTGACAAAAAATGCAGTGGGTGCTTAAATTTTAAACACTTATTACAGTAAAAGATACATTGCCTTTAATTCCCCTCTAAATACTCAACTCTAAATACCCAACTCCAAACACACTTATCCTATCATTTTTGGCAATGCATTTTTTTTATTATCCTTTGTGAGCGTAAAATATACACCAGATTTTTAAACTTAATCTGAAAACAAGGTTTTAAAATAGTAAATTAATTAATTTTTACTATTATGGCATTAAACTCTTTCAAATCATTTAGGGGCTGAATAAGTAATATCACTAAAACTAATTTCATCTATTCCTTTTACTCTGTTTAGTGTGGCTACTAAAAACAATTAGAGTTCTACATGTGGCTCTCATTAGAGTTTAAATAATGTGTCTCTTGGACAGCCCTGCTTAGAGCTTTAGTCTCTGAAGCCTTGGCTCCCGTACCACCTCCTTCTGGAAGCTTCTCGACCACTCCAGCTAAAGATGCTTCCCACAGGCATTTCTTTTTCAAAGACTTATTTTCATTCACTTATTACTCATTGCTTTGCTTGGTAGCTATTTGGGTCCATGTCTGTTCACAAGAAGATTCTGGAGTCCCCCAAGGGCAGACAGCATCTCATTGTCTCTCCCAACTGGTGATATGGAGCCTGTCATTCTCTTCACAGGCAGTGACCACTGATGAAGTGAATTGTGCTATGGCTGATTCTCTGCTGGGGGCCCCTTGAGGGATTTTGGCTGAGGCCAGGATAGAACTTGCTCCTAGAGACTCTGCCTGATGGGATTTGGCGGAACCACACACACAGGCTTGAAAGAACCCCATTCTCTGCACAGAGAGAGGGAGGCCGGACCGGTGGCTCAGAGGGAAGACATCTCACACACCTTTCCCGCTCTCTGCCCTCAGCCACAGGTCTGCAGGGGTTAGGGACCTTGCACTAAAAGGCCTGGCAAGTTAGTATGTTCCCCTCTTTCCTAGTCTCTCTTTGCTGAGGACAGAAAGCTGTGGAACCTGTGTGCTGTCTCACAGCAGTGGCCCTGACATTTCTCTCTGCTTCTTCTCACAGCCTCTGTTCTTGCTGCCTGGCACTCCACTGTGGTGCAGGACCCAGGTCAACCCCTCTTCTGGGCCTCTGGGCTCTACTCCTGATGGACATTCAGGCCTTCACCAGCTGGGGGCTTTGATGGCTGCTGTTCATTCGTTTCCTCCTCCACATCCTGGTGAAAGTGGAGATGCAAGCTTGGCTTTCAGGGGGCTGCAGATAGGGTGCATCAGAAGCCAGCTCTGAGATGGAGTTGGGGTGCTGGTCCTGTGAGAGAGGACAGGATTGAGCAGAGGGTGAAGTCAGGTCCCACAAATCCTCAGGCCTGCCAGGAGCATGGGGCAAGTGTTGCCTGTCACCACAGCCATCCTGGGTTGGGCTGGCCTGGCCTCTATGGCCTTGTCTCCCTTGGTGCCCAGGTGTAGGCTGCTTTGGGGTCCCAGTGAGGTGACCCCAAAGGAGCTGACATCAGGGCTCAGCTGGTGACATCAACCCCATTCGGCCCCTCCTTGAGGTGAGATCACAGTCCCCAATCCTGAGGTGAAGGCATGGGTGTAAGTATGGGTAGAAAGATGATTTCAGGATGCATGGTGTCGGTGCAGGGAAGAGAAACAGGGAAGGGACAAATGTCAGTGCAGGGTTACTGCTGGGAGAAGCTGGGCTCTGTCCTCAGAACCTCTGCCCAGGACACTCTGCTGAGGGGTGGGTTGGCTTTCCTCCCGTGTAGAGGAAGCCACATAGTGGGGCGACCTCAGAGCTTCTGACACAGGGTCAGAACACAGGTGAGGTTCTGGCCCTCAGAGGAGTCAGGCCCAGTGCTTCAGAGAAGCAGCAGCTCCCCACCCCATTCATCAGCATCTTCTACTGTGAGTGGTTGGAGCCTGGCCTCTCCTACCCACCCTTGCCTGGCGCTTGGACCTTAGAACATGTCTTCCTTGGCACCTCTTGGGGATAGGGGCCCTAGGGTGGGAATGCAGCACTGCTGGCTGTATGTTGCTATTGCTAAGGCCCTGGAGACAGGTTTGGGG
>PVJX010050727.1:0-10568 GCA_004027295.1 Dolichotis patagonum | reverse complement strand
GACTTTATACTATTGTGTTATGTTTGATATTATTGTAATTGAAACTATGCTCAACTATAGCAGAGTTAGAGATATGGCGTTAGATACTGTTGATGTCCAGTTGACTTAATGTAAAGTACTGTGTTGCCTATGTTGTCCTCTTCTGATCTGCTCTGTACTGCCCCCTTTTGTTTTATTCTCTTTTAAATTAAAAAAAAAAGATTTATTGATGAGCCAGGTGTGGTGGTGCAGGTCTATAATGTTAGCACTTGGGAGGCTGAGGCCTCAAGTTTGAGGCCAGCCTGGGCTACATAATGAGTTTAAGGTCGGACTGAACTACATAGTGATACCTTGTCTCAAACACAAAACACCAGTCAGGCTCGGGGGTGCATATCTGAAATCCCAGCATTTGGGAGGCTGAGGCAAGAGGATTGGCACTTCCGGCTCAAATTCATGGTGAGTCTCCAGCTTCAGCCTCCTGAGTGGTAGGATTATAGGTGTGTGTCACTATGCCCAAATAAATTTACATTTAACTCTCTCTTTGGAATAGAGGTATATGGACTCAGAGAAGCAATCTGCATTACTGTGAGTTCCTACCCATTTCTATAACTTTTTTTTTTTTTTTTGGTACCAGGGATAGAACTCATGAACTCATGCTTGCTTGGCAGGCACTTATGCCACTGAGCTAAATTCCCAACTCCCCTACCCATTTCTAGAAAAGCAACTCAAAGCCACTGTACCCTAATGATGGGAGAACTGGAACATCTTCCTTTATACACAGAAATTTTCCTGCAGAGATTCACCTATAATAGTGCCTTTAAAAAAAAACCCTAGACAATATTGCAATAATACTGTAAAAAGTGATGAGATTTAAGACTCTGGTAGAACCAGGCGTGGTGGCACATAGCTGTAATCCCAACACTTGGGAGGCTGAGGCAGGTGGATTGCTGCAAATTGGAGACTACCCTGGGCTAGATAGTGAGTTAAAGACCAGCCTGAACATAGCAAAGGCTTGTCTCAAATGAAACAAAGCTGGGTGTGGTGACACATGCCTGTAGTCCCAGCACTCAGGAGGCAGAGGCAGGAGGATCTCTGTGAGTTCAAGACCAGCCTGAACTACACAGCGAGATTTTGTCTCAAACAAAACAAAACAAAGCAAAACAAAACACCTCTGGTAGAAACTTCTGATTGTCTCCCAACATCCATTTTTTTTTTTGGTACTACTGAAACCACACTTTTTATTGCTTTGGTACTGGGGATTGAACTCAACCTTGTGCTTGTCAGGCAGGCACTTAGGTCACTGAGCTAAATACTCAGCTGAAATTACATTTTCTATCCTTTTCTTTTGCAATTTAGAAAGTCAAGTGACTAGTTTTTACCAGCAAGTGAGAGCAGAAATGCACAAGCAGCCTCTGCAACAAGTTTTCAAGAGGTGGTTGGGGGGAGTTCCCTTTTCTGTGCTTTTCTTTTGTTCACTGGGATGCAGGCGGAATGGTGTATTTCAAAGGAATTTGTCCAACAAACATTTATGGAGTGGCTAGAACCCAGCACATGTGTAAGATTTCTAGGAATAACATGACCCAGGATAATTTCACAATCAGTATGTGACACAATCTTCTACTTCAGTTAGCCCTAGGTCAAATGGTTTGATTTCCACTGATAACATCCACACCAAGGGAAAACCTAAATAAACCTTGTAGCTTCCCTTGCTTTTTTTTTTTTTTTTTTTGGATTGAACTCATGACCTCACGCATGCCAGGCAGGCGCTTAAGCCACTGAGCTAAATCCCCGGCCAGCTTCCCTTGCTTTAAGTTGACTTAAAAATCACTAATTTTGGCAGCCACACAGCAGGGCAACACATTATTAGTCTTCCACCAATTTTGCTGGGAAAAACACATTTGCAATGTGAGTTAAGGTGGCAATGGTTGCCTAGGTTACTTTTCAGGGACTTAAAAGCTGCTTTGGCCAGAAATTCTGACTGTTCCCTTGGACCTGAAGCACTGGAAGAGAAAGCTTGAAATCTCTGTCTTCATGCCATGTCTGTTCCCTTCGCATGTTGATCATGTGAGAAATGTTTCTGTTCCAAACTGTAATACAGGGGTTACCTGACCTAGAATTGTTTCTGCTCTCCTTCCCTCCAGGGCTGAAGACCCCATGGCCTCCAATCTCAGGGCAGCAGACTGTGAAAGGAGCCCAAGGGGCAGTACCAGGTCTGGAAGACTTCTGCCCATAAGTGTGAAATGCATGACTATTTCTCCCTTTTCCTAACCTCCCTGTCTCCCTTGTTTTTTCTGGCCTGTGTCTGCAATCCCACAGCTCCCTACAGTTGAGAAGTTGATTTACAAGCAAATCTCCTGCTTCTCCATTCTTTGGCTGCTTAAGAAAGCCTTTTCTTACTTTATCTTATTTGTTTTATTATCATGCATTAAATATGCGAACTGTGGGTTTCACTGTGACATTTGCACATGGGCACATGTTATATTGGGGTCACCTTCATCCCTTCTCTCTTCCTCCTACTCCCTTGCCCTCTTTCCCAGCCCTAATAGCCCTCTCCTACTTTTAGAACCTCTTTCTCTCTCTTTGTTCCCAAATATGAATGAGAACATGTGATACTTGTGGTCTTTGTGATTTTCTGTCACTGAGACACAACCTGACACCCAAAGCTTAAAGAAGAAAAGTTTACTTTGGGTCATGATTATAATCCACGGTTGGTAGGCTCCAGGCCACAAGCAAGCCACTCACCTCATAGGGGAGGAAAGAGGTGGAGATGGGCACCCTTCCAGGCCACACCCCTAGTTGCCCACATTTCTCCCAGGACCCACCTCTTAACAGTCAGTCAGCTATAGCATCCCCAAGATCCAATAACCTTCCAAAAGCTCCCCAAAGCTCACCTATGAGCCCCTGAGGACTTTGGGGAATATGCTTTGTTTGTTTTTGTCCTTTTTTGAGACAGGGTTTGACTATGCAGTTCAGGCTGGACTTAGATTCACTATATAGCCTAGGTTGGTCTTGAATTCACAGCAATTCTCCTGCTTCAGCCTCCTGAGTGCTGGGATTACAAGTGTGGGCCATCATGCCCAGTTTGGGGGATATTCTTGATCTAAGCCATAACTCTTGTCTTTCTGTGTCTGACATATCAATCAAGCTGATGTCCTGTGGTTTAATCCATTTTTCTGCAAATGACAGGGTTCTGTTCTTCATGGCTGAGTAATACTCCATTGCATACATGCACACTTTACTTTCTCCAGCCACTCCTCCCTGGACAGGGTCCTAGGCTGACTACCCACTTGGCAACTGTGAACAATGCTGCAGTAGATAAGGGCGTGGTGGGTGACTCTTTCTTATGCTGATTTCGCTTCCTGCAGGTATATACCCAGGAGTGGTAGAACGGGATCATACAGTCATTCTGGTTTTAGTTTTCTGAGGGTTCTCCATACTGTCCTGTATAGTGACTGTACGAATTTACATTCCTACTAACAAAGCTTTCTTTTTCTCTACATCCTTGCCAGCATTTTGTTTAAACAGCTGTTTTAACTGGGAGTGAGATGGAATCTCAATGTGGTTTTTTTGTTGTTGTTTGGTACTAGGGGTCGAACTCACGACCATGCACTTGCAAGGCAGATGTTTATGCCGCTGAGCTAAATCTCTGGTCCCCTTTCAGTGTGGTTTTGATTTGTATTTCCCTGATGGGTGAAGATGTTGAGCATATTTTCCCCATATATTTACTGAAAACACTTTTTTGTCTCTAACACTAGTCTCTCAGACACTGGTTTGGACATGGGATGATCTGGGTTTGGGTGGACCAGTGCTTACACAGTGTTTTTTTCCCCCCAAAAAAACCTGAAATGGGATTTAGTATTCTGTAGGAAATTTAGGACTTCCAAAGACTACTTGCTGAAAATTCAAGAGGCCATATCTTTATTATTATTATTATTATTATTATTATTATTATTATTATTGGTACTGGGGATTGTACTCACGACCTGGTGCTTGCCAGGCAGGCGCTTACACCACTGAGCTAAATGCCTAGCCCAGAGGCCATATCTTTAAAGGAGAAATGTAGAGAGACATGTGGCTCTGAGAAAGCTAAAAATTTGAGTGGAGAGATGTAAAAAGTCTTCCGGCCAGAACTCATGACCTCACACTTGCCAGGCAGGCACTTAAGAAGTCCCTGGCCTCTTCCCTTTTCTTTTTTTCTTTTTTTTCTTTCTTTCTTCTTATTTTTTTGGTACTGGGGATAAAACTCAGGACCTTGTGCTTGCCAGGCATGTGATGTGCCGCTGAGCTACAACCCCGGCCCTCTTCCTTTAAAAAAAAAATTTTTTTTTTTGAGACAGGGTTAGGGCTTTGAACTCACCGCGATCCTCCTGCCTCAGCCTCCCCAGTGCTATTCGTACAGCGGGGATTACAGCAAGGCGCCGCTAAAGTCCCTTGGTTTCCGAGACCCTTCTTGGAGCACAGACCCTATCGAGCAGCAGGCAGACTCGTTACAGGGCCAATAGGCATAGGAGAACCTGTCCTACAGTAGGCGTAGGCTGCCCCGCGCGTGCCAGCTCATAGATGCTGCACGTGAAGTCCGCGTGCAGACAGGCCGCGTTGCGAGGTCGAAGAGGGCCACTGCGGGGCAACTACAACGTCTAAACAACAGCCGCTCGCAAGCTGTGGTCTCTAGACCACCGCTCCTAAGGCCCTTAGAGCCCTTGGGTCCCCACCGCGCCCCCAGGAGCCCCAACCCGGCCGGTCACTTATTTCACGGCGATTGGTGCCGCGGAGCGCACGGCGCCGCGCCCTGCTCCGCACCGCTTTAGCCCCGCCTCCTGGCCTCTCGCCCCGCCCCTTAGGGCCATGCCCCGCCCACGACAGGCCACTTGCTGTGCGATGATTGGTCGCTACCTTTCGCAGGGCGTCTCACCCCGCCCCACCAGCGCTCTCGCCTCGCTCCCGAAGCCGGCAGGCAGCTCTCGGGCCTGAGGAGAATCCCGCAGACGCCGGCCCGGTTACGGCGCATCCTCCTCCTCCTGACTGCCGCGCCTGGGGGTCGGCGCTGGCATCGGAGAAACCCCGGTGAGTGCGAGTGGCTGGCCTGGGAGGCGTGAGGGGCCTCGCGCCGACGCCTCGCTTGGGCGTGTGGAAGTGCCCCCCACGGGCCTGAACAGTCCTGCGAAGGGGCTGCGGCGCGGCGCGGCCCGGGGCTCGCGGCTCGCGGCTCCCGGCGCCCCTCGGGCGACCGCGGCCCTGACGCCGCCTCGATCCCCACCTGCCGGGGATGGGGGGCGGTGCACCTGCCTCAGACTCGGCCCAGCTCGCTTTCTTTCAGAGCCGGGAGAGGTTTCCAGGTGGCCGCTTTGGAGGTCTCGGGGCGACGGGCACGGGAGAGGATGAACCCTCCGAGCGTCCTGAGCCCTTGCGGGGGATCTGTGCGTGCTCGGTGGGCTTTCCTGACTCCGTCCCGCGCAGACTCGGGGGGAAGTGGAAGGAATAAATCTTGAGTGTGGAGTGTCTTCTACGACGAGGAGCAGCACGGCATTGTCCCCGTGTGTCCCTGGAGCAGGGTCGTTGCGGGCAAGGCCATTTCGGGCGATAAACGGGCAAATCTGTGACCTTTCCCGAAGCCGCGCTGGTGTGCGCGGTTCCCGCTGCGCTGCGCTGCGGCGAGGGGAGGAGGGGCGGGGGTCGGAACCGCCCGGGCGTTGGAGGTGGGATCGGCATCCTCCCTCGGCTTCTCTCCGACTCCTGCTCCTACTGGGAATCCCATTTCCTGGCGGTTCCAGAGGTGCTGCCTCCCAGGCTTGGCACCTTTTTTCCCCTCATCTTCAGTCTCCTCTTTCCAATCCCCTTAAGATGCATACAAATACTTTAATCGAGGGTGGTGTTGCAAGTTTCTTCGGTCTTAAGATGGAAACCAAAGTTTGAATATTGATACCTTGGGGAGAAACAGGTATACCTGGAGCAGGGTGAGGATGTATTTTTCGTCTTACAGAGACACATTCTTCTCACTTTCTCCTGTACTACTTAGGATTCCAGCAGTCTTACCTAGCTGATCTTTTCTGAATTCATCTCTGGTGCCCAAGGTAAAGAATGTATCTTATTTTATCCTTCTTTGCCTTTTCAAGCGACAGACAGTTGAGATGTAAAACAATCAAAGCCTTGCAAACGAATAACAAGTAAAATATTCAAACGGTGCATAAATGTATCAAATAAAAAGCATTTGTTTTCATCGTTCTTCACATTTTAATATTGCCAATTCCATTCCAGAGAAGGGGAGCATGTATATTGTTTGGCAACTGGCATTAAATGACAGATTCCTTTTGGGGGGGGCAGCGATTGAACTCACAACCTCACATTTGCCAAGCAGGCGCTTATGCCGCTGAGCTAAACCCCTGGCCCTCAGAATGACACATTTCTTATGAACCTTTCTCTCTCTTTTTCTTTCTTCTTCTTCTTCTTTTTTTTTTTTTTTTTTTTTTTTTTTTTTGGTCTTTTTGAGACAGGGTCTTGCTATGCAGTTCGGCTGGCCTTGAGCTCGCTTTGTAGCCCAGGCTGGTCTTGAACTCGAAGTGATCTTTCTGCCTCGGGAGAGTGCTGAGATTACAGGTGTGTACCACCACACCCGGCGAACATTTCTTGTTATATATGAACCTTATTTTTAAGATGCATAGTATACTATTGTTTTGATATACTATTAGGTTTTTGGGTCTTTTATCATGGAATTTTGACCATTTCTGGATTTTAGCCATTAAAGCCTTGTCTGAAAAAACTTTTGGCACTATAGGATGGTTTAAGTAAAAAAAACAAGAGGAAAACCAACCAAACCAAAGAAAGGATGGTTGAAGTAGATCCCATACCTTATTATACTTTAGTAGAATTTTGTTTCAGAATGGCCCTTTTTGTTATTTACAGAATTTTATAATTTAAAAGCAACTGCTAAATATATTTATAGGATCTGTGTGTCGCTTTATACTGAGAGTCTGCATCAGAGAAAATTTGGAGTACTGTGTTAAATAATAGCAAATTTATTAACCTTGTTACTGCTGAGTGGTGTTGACCTCAAAGTTATATGGCCTCATTTGATTGGCAAGAATGAATAGAGAGTGCTTTGAGGAAGAGATAATGTGAACAGACATATTTCGTATTCATACTGATCTGTGGCAGTCTCCATCAGTGTCCAGTGATAGCAGAAACACTTATTCTTTTTTAAAACAATTATTTTTTTCATTGCAAAATGTATTTTTTTTTTTTTTGGTACCGGGGATCGAACTCACAACCTTGCACTTGCCAGGCAGGCGCTTAAGCCACTGAGCTAAATCCCCGGTGCAAAATGTATTTCAACTACCAAAAATGTATAGATCATATATTAAAATATTTAAAAAATGTTTTTGTAATGAACAGTATTGCCTGCTAAGAGATTAACAAAGAAGATGTTTGCATTTTTTTTTTTTAGGGGAAGCCCTTATCCTGATTTTTGTGTTAATTTTTTTCTGGCTTTTGAAAAAAGCTCTACACATTA
The DNA here is from genome assembly GCA_004027295.1 of Dolichotis patagonum. Taxonomy (NCBI): domain Eukaryota; kingdom Metazoa; phylum Chordata; class Mammalia; order Rodentia; family Caviidae; genus Dolichotis; species Dolichotis patagonum. The sequence goes on along the minus strand of PVJX010050727.1, from coordinate 3,082 downwards.
TGCATAGATATATTTATGTGTATATATATATATGTATACACACATACACAAATATTTGCATACACATAATCATAAGTGCACAAATACACATCCCTATATCCTAAATAGTACAGTTTTAAATGAGTAGTGTTAAAATTTCCATACAAATATCATGGTTCTAGGTTTTTATTTAACTACTATTTAAGAAAAACAGCTGTTTTAAAAAAAATTTAAGTTCACAGTTTAGATATATATAATGATCACATTCATCATAGAAAATTTGTACCTGTATATATCTTAGTTCCTCTTTTTTCTCCTCCTCTTTTCCCCTCCCTTCATCCCCTTCCCTTCCTTATTTACAAAGCTTTGTTTCCATTTTATCCTTTTTTTCTCATTTTTTTTAACTTTTCCTTTTTTCTACCTCCAGTTCCCCTTTCCTTTTGAACATTTTGGTTCTTATTTACACTTTCATTTTCTCACACCAGAGAAACAATGAGATAGTTATGTGTGTCTGACTTGTTTCACTTAAGAGAATGGTCTTAAGATGCATAAGAGTTGGTTTTAAGAGAATTAAAGGAATAGATACTTAGTTCATAGGGGGAAAGGTATATCTTTATACCTATAATCCCAGCACTCTGGGAGGCTTAGGCAGGAATATTGCAAGTTTGGCCCAGTCTGGGCAACTTGAGGAGACTGTCACAAAACAGAAAATAAAAAAATGGGCTGGGGTTGTAACTCAGTGTGAAGATTCTGAGTTCAGTCCCCAATACTGCCCCCCAAAAGAGATGGCTAAATTAGTTATATCAGGTTAATGTTTTACAGGACAACAAAAGCATAACATTTTAGGATTAATATTCTCTATCAGGCTATAAAATACCTTGTTAATTTATGTAGCAAACCTTCTAGGACTGTAAATTATTTGCATCTTTATTAATACTGATTGCTCTAGTAAGAAAATTCTGTCCTCTAGAGCACAGTAAGGCCCAAACAGGCTTAGTAGAAAATAGAAGAGCTTCTCAAATGTGGGATTCAGTGTTTGTATAATCATGACTTCTAACTAGCTATAGGGAGGACACTTGTCACTGATAGATAAAGGCTTCCTGGAAGAGATGAACCCTTTCTGAGGAGGTTGGGTGGTATTAGGAGGGAGTTCTAGTCAATGGGGTTCATGTGGAGAACTCTATTGGGGACCAAATAGTGGAAGAACAGCAGAAACAGGGTTAGGAGAGTGGGTTACCCTGTATTCCTGCTCCTGGGCTCACCATTCCCTACCTGCAGTTATCATCGAGGAGGGTCACAGCCAAATCTCTGGGTGAGGAAAGTGCATGACTGCTGCTAATTGCAGGCTGCAGGCAGCTTGGCTTGCAGGTGATCAAGAAAGATAAGGCACCCCTGCCCAGGACAGTTAGGGATCTGGGCCCCATTGTGGTGTCAGATCTCAGGTAAACCACAGCTGAATACAGTGCTTCGGGCTGGCCTGGTTATCTTATGCCCAGCTGGCGGCTAGCTTCTCTTTAGCTCTCCTGTTGGGTCTTTCCTAGATCCTGCATCATTTTGTATTGGTTTTACTGTCTGTAGAGCTGAAACTCCAGTAGTATCTAGAATGAGTTACCTTTGTTGGAGTCCTTGCATGTCTGAAGGTGTTTTAATTCTGTCCTTGTACCTGACGATAATTTTGGCTGGTGTTAGTTATGGTTGGAAATGCTTTTCTCTCAGAGTTTTGAAGCTATTGCTCCATTGTCATCTTGCTTCCTGGGTTGCTGTTGAGAATTCCAAGCCATTGTGAACCCTTAATCCTTCAGATATATATTTTTTTCACCTCTTTGTAAATTTATAGATTCTATACTTTGGTTTCAGTGTTTTACATTTCAAATGATGTGTGGATCTGTTTTCATTCATTTAATTAAGTATTCACTGGGCCCTTTAATTTTTCAAAATACAAGAACATGTTTTCTGGGGAAGTTTTCTTGAAATATCCTGTTGTTTTCCCTTGTATTTTCTTTGTCGTAAACACCATTTATTTTTTGTGGTATTGAGGAATGAACTGAGGACCTTTGCACTGAACTACATACTCAATTATTTTTTTATTTTTCATTTTGAGATGAAGTCTTGCTGTTTTACTATTCTCATCGCTGAGACAAAATATCCAACACCCAAAGTTGAGGGAGGAAAGGGTTATTTAGTTCACAGTTTGTAGGTGTTTCAGTTCACAATTGGCTGGCAAATGGCAGAGGGGAAATCCTTCATGGTGGTAGCAGAGAGGAGACAGACCTCTTTCTGTCCCTTATATTGTATTCAGTCTACAGGAATTAGGAGGATGACATTGCGCTCAGTGGTCTGATGTAGCAATCGGTCACCTTTAATTCCATCATTGCACGTGAATCATACACTCTGGAGTCAGCTACCTCTGAACAAAGCTCACCTTGATGACTGCGTGAGGGGACATCCAGATGCAAACTCTAACCCTTGCTAAATTACTACATTCCCAGGCCAGGCTTGGACTGTGGTTATCCTGCCTCAGCCTCTCAGACTGCTGGGGTTATGGGTACATGCCACCACGTTCAGCTCTCTGTGAATCTTTTATGTCGGTCTTCTAATTTCTTATCTATTTGCTGTCTGTTTTTCTTTCTGTACTTACTATGTTTTCTTGCTCCCCAACCCTTCTATTTGGATTTTTTTTTTTAATCGGTACCAGGGATCAAACTCCCGACTGCACCCTTGCAAGGCAGGTGCTTATGCCGCTGAGATAAATCCCCAGCCCCTATTTGGATTTTTTAAAAAATAGTTTACCCTGTTATGTTTTTAAATTGCAAAGACTATTTTGCCATCTCTCAGTGTTTCTTAGAATAGCATTTTATTCTAGGGTGTTTGTTTTGGTTTTTTGAGACAGGATTTCAATGTGTAGCTCAGGCTGACCTTGAATTCTTGGTGATCCTCCTGCCTCAGCCTCCTGAGTGCTGAGATTACAGAGGTGCACCACAATGCCTTACTTTTATTCCAGTTTATCTGAGGTTACAATGATTTTAAATTTTCTCTCTCTTAATGGTTGTATCAGACTACTTTTTTTCTTTTCTTTTCTTTTTTCTTTTTTTTTTTTTTTTTT
>PVJX010050726.1:0-10569 GCA_004027295.1 Dolichotis patagonum | reverse complement strand
ACTGAAATTCAAAGGATGGAAAGCAATACTTCATGCCACAAGAACCAAGAAAAAAAGCATGAGTGGCTGTTCTGTATTCAGATAAAATGAAGTTCAAGCCAGGACTGATCAAAAGAAATAAAGAAGGTTACTATATACTTGCTAAAGGAACACTGAAAGATGAAAAATCATAAATATGAATGAACCAAATACCTGTGCATGCAACTATAGTAAAAAATACTAAGACTTGAAAAATCACATTTTAACAGGAGAATTTAATATCTCACTGTCAAAAATAAACATGCTAACTAAACAAGAAATCAACAAAGAAGTATCAGAACTTGTCCAAAACTGTGAATAAATGTACTTAGTGGATAGCTACAGAGTATCTGCCCCACCACATCAGAATACATATTCTTCTAAGCTGTGGATGCTTTGTTATCCAAAAGAAAACACCTACTAATCCATACAACATGGTGAAGTAAATGCAAAGGAATTGAACTTATTCTATGCATATTATCAGACAACAGGATCCAAAGTGCAATACCCATTCATGTTAAAAATCATAAAGAAAATTGAAATAGATGGTCTTTATCTAAATCTGATAAAAGCTATCTATGACACACAAACAGCCAGCATCATACTAAATGGACAAAAAGTAAAAGCTTTCATTCTAGAATCAGGAATGAGACAAGAATGCCTATTATCATCACTCCCATTCAATATAATTCTGGAGACATTAGCCAGAACAACTAGACAAGATCAAGATATTAAAGGAATAAGGACAGGAAGGAAGAAATCATTATTTATGCATGACACAATACTCTATACATGACACTGAAATGTCCACAAAAACACACCTAGATTTAATAACTAAGCTGAGTAGCATACCTGTATACAAAATTCATAGCATTCCTGTAAACAAATAACAAATTCAGAGAAATTAGAGAAACAACACCTTTCACAGCAGAATTCCCAAAAAAGGAATACTTAAGAATTAACCCAATGAAGGAAATAAAAGAATCTGCATTAAAAATATAGTACTTGAAAAAAGAACATCAAAGAGGATATCACAAAATGGAATCCCATCCCTTGTTCTGGGGTAAGAATAATCAATACAGTGAAAATATACATACTGCCAAAATTATTATACAAATTCAATGCAATCCTAATGAAAATACCAATATAATACCTCACAGAATTAGAGAAAGCTTTTCTAAAATTGATTTGGAACCAGAAGAGACCTAGAATAGCAAAGGACATCCTACGCAACAAAAGTAAGGCAGGGGGCATCACAATCCCTGACTTGAAATTATAATGCAGAATTATAATGACAAAAAATCATAGTACTTTGAAAAAAAATGAAACAAAATAACAAATAAAAAAAGACCCTAGGGTCAATGGAACATACCAGAGGATACAAAAACAACTCTGTAACATACTCAGCTACCTTATCTTTTACAAAATGTCCAAACATCATCACTGAAAGAAACCTTATTTAATAAATAGTCAAGGAAAAGTTGGCTTACCACATACCAAACACTAAAACTAGGCCATATCTCTTACCATTCACTAAACTAAAATTGAATGGATGAAAGATCTAATTAATGAAAGAGAAACACAAAACCTCCTGTAAGAGATAACAGATCAAACTCTTGAAGATACAAATATAGACAAAGAATTTATGGGGAAATAAATCCTACCACACCAGAAATAATGACAAAAATTAAGAAGTGAGACGTTGCACAGCAAAAGAAGTCATCAAAATAGTAAATGGGCAGCCACAGGGTGGGAAAATACTTTTGCTGCTGTCTGGGCTCCTCATACAAAAAACTAATATCTGGAATACACAAAGAACTCAATAAAATCAGACCCTCCAAATTTAAAGATCTAAGCTAAAAGTGGACATCTGAAATGAATACATACTTCTCTGAAAAATAAGTTTAAACAGCAAGTCAATACATGAAAAAACTTTGTAACATCACTGATCATTCAAGATGAAAATTAAAACAGCACTGAGATTCCATCTCACCCCAGAAAGAAATCAATCAATTACAAACGCTGGAGGGGCTGTGGGGAAAAAGCAGCCCTTATCCCCTTCTATTGGGAGTGAAGACTGGTGCAACCACTGTGGAAATCATTGTGGAAAGTCCTCAAAAAAGTACACTTCCACACTTCTTGGTATCTTCAGAAAATAATTAAAAGCATATGCACATTTATGTTTACATGACATATGCACATTCAGGTTTACACCAGCAGTTAACAAATAGCTAAATTTTGGAAACACAAATGCTCAACAACCAATTAATGGACACAGAAGACATTTTTTTAAAATATAAAATAGGACACTGGACCACGTCCTGGAAGCTCCACAGCCTTAGTGCACCATGCCCAGCGGACTTCTCTCAGTTTGGGAGGCAGAGGCCAAGCTGGGGATTGAAGGCCCGGTAAAACATACAGGACCCCTGGGACACAGGACTGCAGCCCAGCCCAAGGTTCCACAGACTCAGATTCACCATGCCCAGCATCCACCTTACAATTTAGGGAGCCAAGAGCCCACAGAGGGGAGTTAGGACCCTATGAGGTGAGTCCTGCTGCCTCAAGGTGGGCTCATGCACAGCTGCTGACCTGTGCTCCTGACAACTGAGCTTGGGCAACCTACCAGGTACACTGCACTGAGTCCCAGAAGCTCCACCACCTTAGTGCACCATGCCCAGCAGCCTTCTATCAGTTCCGGAGGTGGAGGCTGTGCTGGCAGCCTGACCGCCCAAAGTGGGCTGGACTGGGGAAAGCTTAAAACCAGCACTCCTGGTGGTTGAGATCATACTCACCCTCTAGGACATGGAAGAGTGGCCTGAGATTCCGTGGGCCCCAGTTTACAAAGCCTAGCTTCCACCACTCCATTTAGGAAGCCAAGAGCCTGTGGGGGAGCCACCACTTATCCAGGAACTGAGGGTGAAAGAGGTAATTCACCACACATAAAGAGGAAGCTTTGAAACACCTCTCAAACCAAGGAAATATAGAAAAATGACAAAAGGAAAGAACAAAAGGAAGGCTCAAAGCTCCAGCCCAACCCAAGAATGCTTAGAAGCCATGTACATAGAAGAAAAAAGAAGCCATACACCTGAAATGTCTGAAATGATATCAAATGAAATAAAGATGCAACTAGGGAAAGCTATGGAGAAATTCAAATCAGAAATACTTGCCCAGGTAAAAGAATAATTGATAGAAATAGTGAAAAAAATAGCAAATGCATCTAGTGAAGACACAGCTAAAAACGTAGAGGAACAAAGCAAACAGATAGAATCCCTGAATGAACATTATAAAAAACAAACAGAATACATAAAGCAGATTCAAAGAGATATACAGGAAATCAAAAATGCTATTGAAGGGTGCCAAAACCACCTCAAGGAAAGTGAAGACAGAATTTCAGACCTAGAAGATAAGATTGCAGCCATGAACAGGAAAGACAAGATCTCTTAAAAATAACAAAGAATCAGGAAATAACAATTCAACACCTGCAAGATGATGCAAAGAATAATAACATAACATAACATTCGTAGGGATAAATGAAAAAGAAGGGGACATCCCAAAAGATATCAAGAGGATATTAACAGAAGTAATAGCTGAAAACTTCCCAAACATGAGAAGACAAAATGACATTTGATTAAGTGAAGCATATAGAACTCTAAACAGCCATAACAAAAATAAAACTATACCCAGACACATAAAAATCACCATCCCAGAAATCCACCATAAGAACAGAATACTGAAAACTGTTAGAGAAAAAAGAGAGATCACCTATAAAAGAAAATCTATCAGAATCATGGTAGACTTCTCAGCACAAACAAGGAGATCAAGAAGAGCATGGAATGAAGTATTTCAGATCCCAAAGGAAAATCACTTCCAACCCAGATTGGCATAACCAGCAAAACTGTCCTTCAAAATGGATGGAGAAATAAGATACTTCCATGAAAAAGAACAGCTGAAGAATTTCATGAACACCAAACCAGCCCTACAAAGAATACTGAAAGACATTCTAGATACACATGGGATAAAAGCACCAAGCAAGGCAGACAATTAAAAAGAATGGAAAGCTAAAGACACAACAGCAGAAAGATAATATGTCAACAATAAACCAATATATAACAGTTACAACCATTAATGTAAATGGCCTCAACTCACCAATCAAAAGAAACAGACTGGTAGAATGGATCAAGGAACAACATCGAACCATATGCTGTCTACAAGAAACCCAACTACTGCAAAAGGACACTCATAGACTGAAAGTCAAAGCATGTAAAATAATACTTCATGCAACAGGAAACCAAAAAAAGCAGGATTATCCATTTTGTTTGCAGACAATGTGAATTTCAAACTAAGAATGATCCAATGAGATATACAAAAAAGGTCACTACATACTAGTTAGGGGAAAACTTCAAGAGGCATAGATAACAATCTTAAATATATATGCACCAAATTCCAGAGCACCCAGCTATATAAAGCAAATACTAACAGAAATGAAAAATCAAATAAACAATAACACAATTATAACAGGACACTTTAACACACCATTGACCCAAAGGGACAGATCAACTAGACAGAAAATCAGCAAAGACATAACAGAACTGAATCACACCTGTGAACAAGTGGACTGGGCAGTCATATACAGAGTGTTCCATCCAACAACATCAGAATATACCTTCTTCTCAGCAGTACATGCGACATTCCCTAAAATACACCATATACTAGCCCACAGAACATATTTAAGTAAATGCAAAGAATTGAAATTATCCCATGCACGTTACTGGATCATAGTGCCGTGAAACTAGAAATTAACAAAAAAAGAAATTGCAAAAAACTTACAAACACATGGAAACTCAGTAATATACTCTTGAGCAATCAGTGCATCACAGAGGAAATTAAAGAAGAAATTAAACAATATCTACAAGTAAATGAAAATAGCAACACAACTTAACAGATTTTGTGGGATGCAATGAAAGCAGTCCTAAGAGGAAAATTTGTTTCATTGAGTTCCCACATCAGGAAGACAGAATGAACACAAATAAACAACCTGATGCTATAACACAAACATCTAGAAAAAGAAGAGCAAACCAAGCCAAAAACCAAAAGCAGGGAGGAAATCATAAAGATCAGAGCAGAAATTAATGCAATAGAGACTAAGAAAACAGTAAAAGGATCAATGAGTCAAAGAGTTGGTTCTTTGAAAGAATAAATAAAATCGATAAGTCCCTGGCCAACCTTATTTAAAAAAAAAGGGAAGAAAAAACTGAAATTCATCCAATAATGAATGAAAAAGGAGAAATTACTACAGACTCAGTGGAAATACAGAAGATCATCAACACCTACTTTGAAAACCTCTACTCTCATAGGTTCGATAACACTGAAGAAACAGACAGATTCCTAGATACATATGAACTAGAAAGCTGGATCAGGAAGATGTAAAACTGCTGAATAACCCAATTTCTATTACTGAAATTGAGAATATAATTAAGTCCTGGCCTACAAGGAAGAGTCCAGGCCCAGATGGATTCACTGCAGAATTCTACAAGAAATACAAAGAAGACTTAATTGCAAAACACTCTTGAAACTCTTCAATGAAATTGAAAGGGAAGCAATTCTTCCTAAGTCATTCCTGGAAGCAAATATCACTATAGTACCAAAACGAGGGAAAGACTCAACTAAAAAAGAGAACTATACGCCAATCTCCCTAATCAACATAGATCCAAAAATTCTCAATAAAATATTGGCAAACATGATGCAGCAAATCATCAAGAAGATTATACACCAAGACCAAGTGGGATTCATCCCAGGCATGCAGGGATGGTTCAACATACACAAAACAATAAATGTAGTCCACAATATCAATAGAGCAAAAAGGAAGAATCACATGATCATCTCCATAGATGCAGAAAAAGCTTTTGATAAAGTCCAACACTCATTCATGATAAGAACATTAAAGAGAATTGGAATAGAAGGTCTTTATCTCGATATGGTAAAGGCCATCTATGACAAACCAACAGCCAGCATCATATTAAATGGTCAAAAACTGAAAGCCTTTACCTTAAAATCAGGCACAAGTCAAGGATGTCCATTATCACCACTGCTATTCAACATAGTACTGGAAATACTAGCCAGAGCAATAAGACAGGAAAGAGAAATAAAAGGAGTAAAGATAGGAAAAGAGGAAGTTAAATTATCATTGTTTGCAGATGACATGATACTTTACATAGAAGACCCCCAAATCTCTATTGAAAGACTCCTAGATAAAATAAGTAAATTCAGCAACGTAGCTGGATACAAAGTCAATACTTAAAGTTCAATAGCATTTCTATAAACTAACAACAAAATTACTGAGAGAGAAATAAGAGAAACTACACCCTTTACACTAGCATCCAAAAAATGAAATACTTGGGAATTAATCTCATGAAAGAAGTAAAAGATCTATACAGTGAAAATTATAATACCCTGAAAAAGGAAATCAAAGAGGACCTCAGAAAATGGAAAGACATCCCTTGTTCATGGATAGGAAGAACAAACATTTTAAAATTGGCCATTCTCCCTAAATTACTATACAGATTCACCACAATCCCCATCAAAATACCACTAACATACTTCATAGATCTAGAGAAATCACTCCTAAAATTCATGTGGAACCAGAAGAGACCTAGAATAGCAAAGGCAATTCTGAGCAACAAAGGCAAGGCAAAAGGAATCACAATCCCTGACTTGAAATTATACTACTAAGCTACAGTAATAAAGTCAGCATGGTACTGGAATAAAAACAGACCTGAAGATCAGTGGAATAGATTGGAAGAGACAACCATAAACACAAACTCACTCAACCAACTTAATTTTGATAAAGGGACCAAACATGCTTGTTGGAAGAATGACAGTCTCTTTAACAAATGGTGCTGGAAAAACTGGATATCCATATAAAGAAGACTAAAACTAGACCCATGTCTATCACCATACACTAAACTAAAATCTCAATGGATCAAAGATCTAAATATTAAAACAGAAACACTAAAACTGCAGGAAGACAAATTAGGTAAAAATCTCAAAGATATAGGGGTAGGAAGAGAATTCCTGAACAATAACCAAACTACATGGGAAATACTTCCCAGAATCAATAACTGGGTCCACATCTTGTTAAAGAGTTTCTGCGTGTCAAAGGAGGTTTCCAGCAGAGTGAAAAGAAAACCCACAAAGTCCTCAGACAAAGAACTTCTGTCTAGAACTTATAAAGAATTTTAAAAAAAATCAGACCCTCACAATTCAAAGACCCAATCTAAAAATGGGCATCTGAAATGAATACACAGTTCTCAGATGAAGAAATATGAATTGCAAATAAATACATGAAGAAATGTTCATCATCATTAGTCATGACAGAAATGCAAATGAAAACCACACTGAATTTGCATCTCACTCCAGAAGAATGGCCAGGATAGAAAACACTACCAACAACAAGTGTTGGAGAGGCTACGGGGAAAAAGGAACTCTTCTACACTGTTGGTGGGAATGTAGACTGGTGCAACCACTGTGGAGGTCAGTCTGGAGATTCCTCCAAAAGCTGGCTTTGGAAGTCCCATTTGACCCAGCTATTCCACTTCTGGGCATATTCCCAGAAGAACTGAAAACATCATACCACAATGATATATGTGCACCCATGTTGATAGCAGCACAGTTTGTAATAGCCAGATCCTTGAAACAACCTAAATGCCCATCAACTGAAGAATCAACAAAAAAGTTGTGGCATTTTTATACAATGGAGTACTACTCAGCTATAAAGAATGATCACATTGAGAGATTTATAAATAAATGGACACGACTTGAGACCATTCTCTTAAGTGAAATATACCAAACTCACAAGTGTAAATAACATAGTCTCCCTAGTATGAGAGTTGATAAGAGTATATAAGATTTTATGATAAGCATGAGTCCCCACCTCCTAGCTTTGAATACTTTCAATGTTCTCATTCATCAGTTGGAATGGTTTTATTCTGTTTTGTTTGACTATATCATGATTGATGATATTAACTGCTGTTTTGAAGAAAACAAAACATTATGACAGCTTTGCTGATGTAATATCATCCTTCTTAGAAGTCCTACCATGCTTCTGTTCTTCTACTACCATTGGTTCTATCTATCACATTGTGTCTTATTGGGATTTGAATATGTATGATAGTTTAAACAAAATTTTTCTATCGAAAATGAGATATTATAGTACCCATTGATCATTTTCTGTTATTCGGTTCAGACAGCCTTGTAATTCTTTCACTCTTTGAATGGCTTTATACTATTTTGTTATGTTTGATATTATTGTATTTGAAACTATGCTCAACTATAGCAGAGAAAGAGATATTGTGATTTCTACTCTTAATGTCTGGTTGTCTTAATGAAAAGTACTGTGTTGCCTATGCTGTCCTGTTCTGATCTGCTGTTTACTGCCCTCTTTTGTTTTATTCTCTTTAAAATAAAATTTTAAAAAGTAAATAAAATATAAAATGTATTACTATCCAGACATTAGGAAGGTGAGCTTGAGCAATTTCTAGGCAAATGGATGTACACTGAGACTATTGTATGAAGTGAAATTTCTTGGACACATGTATTCAAATAGTGCATATTTTATCTGGCACGTGAAACTGAAAGTGTAAGTAAGGACTGAAGTAGTAGATATTGCAAAGTAGGAAGAAAATGTTTAAATGAGAAGGCGAGCTGGAGTGGTGGGAAGGAAAAGAAAAAAGGGGAATAAAAGAGAAAAATGGAAACCAGGCTTCTGTAAATAAGCAGGAGAATAGCAACTGAATGGAAGAGAGGGAAAGGGGGGAAGAAAGAATCAAACTATATCATATAAAGGCACAAATTGCATATGATGAGTAGTGTCAATATGCATATCTAACAAGTGACAATCAATTAATTAATTAAAAAGAAAAAATAGAGTAATTCCTGGCTGGGCTAGTCACTCAGCAATAGAGCATTTACCTGCAGAAAGGTTTGGGTTCATGCTAAAATACTGGGGAGGGAAATGAGGGGAAACAGTAAATAATGCCTCAAAGTCCCAACTAAGAAGATGAAAAGCAGTGCTTCAAACCAGGTACATATGCCTCTCTGTTCATCAAGTTCAGTTGGTGGCAACTGAATAAAACATTGTTGCTGCAGAATAAAAGATATTGACTGACCTGATATACCATAAAAAATTAATTGAGACTCAAGGAAAATGAGGAACACATGTCCTTGGCAGGATGACTTCTTGCAGGTGAGACCCAAAAGGCTGTTTTCCAGCAACTCTAGGAGCCTCATCAGTAACAAAGTACCATGGATCATTATCCTGATATCCAGTCAGATGCCAGACAGAGCCCCAATCTGACTTCCATAGCCTGCTCTTACTTTCTCTTCATCCAGATCTTTTAGTCTGCACATGGCCTCTTCAATCACCTCTGACAGGTAAAAGTTCTTTTCCTGTTTCTTAGTTTCCAAACCCCAGACAAAGACTGATCAGCACTGCCTACTACTTCTCTCTAAACATAGCCTGCTGGTCAGTCTACATAGTGAAGCATTCCAGAAGCAGCACAGGTCAATCACGGTTAAACCGCAGAGGAGATCAAATCCTACAGCAACAGATTCACTCAGCGCTACTGACAACATTGCCTGTCTCCTTCTCAGATCATTTAAGGAGATCCATGGGCATGAGCAAAATCTCCTGCTCACCTTTTGGGTGGAACTCCATGCTAAGTCTGTGGCACACATGCTCCAGAATGGGGATCACTAAACACTTTCGGAAAGCGCTGGGCACACATTCCCATTTTAAGGGCAGAGGCCTGGGATCTGTCCTCTCACCCTCAGGATCCTAAACAGCACGCCAGTTCTGAGAAGGCCCCACCTTCCCAGGCCCACCCTTCCCCCATTGGCCTATCGGCCTTCCATCACGAGGCCCCGCCCCTCACCCCACATGCCTGCCCTTTCGCTGCATCAGCCTGGCTCCTATCCTCAGCCCCTTGTGACCACCTACGAAGGGGGTCTGATCTTCCTTGATTCAGTTGTCCACCTCCTCAGCTCTGATACCTCTCAGCACTTGGCTCATGGTCCTCTTCAAGGGCACCACTGCTTCACTGTTTTCCAGCCCCAGAAAGCTCCCCGGACCTTAGGCTGAACTGGAATCTCTGGCCTCCTCCGCATCAACTAAGAGCTCCTGGACCACGTCGCCACGCCCCCTTACCACTGCTCCCTTGGAATGCATGGGATGGGTAGCCACCCATAAGAGGAAGGCGTGCCTTTGCTCTGTGTCTCTGTGCTTGCGCAGTGTTCTCTTGACCTTGGTTTTTCAGGACACAGAATCTGAGAGTTGTGCTGACCCTAAGAAGCTGTGGTCAGGATCTCTGATCACAAGTGCTCTGGGGACCCTCCCAGCAGTGCAAGGGTGTTTGATAGATCCTCTGCCCTGTTCACTGAACATAGGAGTATTGATATAGGGGAATGAAACTCCCAGCCTACTGTGTGTCCCATATGAGTTTGTGTTCTCTAAAATCCAAGAATGAATTTTAGGGGCAACAGAAGTTAAGAGTAGAA
>PVJX010050725.1:0-10570 GCA_004027295.1 Dolichotis patagonum | reverse complement strand
ACCTGTCCCCTACTACGCTCCTGAGAGCAGAGAAAATTATAATGCAAAATAACGAGCTGCTTTCTCAGATCCTAGTTTACTGTGAGCATCATGTAAAATAATTCAGTTAGACAGCTTGAGTATCAAAGGTCATCTTTTTAACTTCACAGAGCTACGTGAGGTTGGTATGCTCTTCGCCATTTAGCAATTCCTATGCCCTTCTTATCTAACAGTAACTCCAGCTTGTGATACATCATTTACAACCCATTTAGGCTCCCTCCTGGAAATCCAGAAGCTCTTTTCCTTGACACTGTTCACCTAAACAAACGAGGGGCTTGATCAGTGCATTAGAAAATCCAAAAGGCCCCAAACAGTCAAAGCATTGAGTAAAAGCCATGGTGTTGAAGATATCATACTTTCTGATTTCAATCACACTGCAAAGTTGTGGAAAACAGGATCGAATTAGCCCAAAAATAGACACATAATCCAGTGGAATAGAACAGAGGACACGAAACAGGCACATACTACTATGGCCATCTCATTCTCCACATCATGAGAGACAAAATTATTGTTTAAGGAAAGTTTCTTAAACAAATAATGCTACAAAAACTAGATACTAAGACCAAGAGGAGGCCTCCACTTCCCATCTTGTGCAAATCTCAGTCCGTAATGGAAGAAACATAGACATGAACCCTGAAGCTTTGCAACTGCTAGAAGAAAGTATGTGAGAAACATTTGACACCTGAACTTCCAAAGCACATGAAATACTAGCACAGGTGAATGAATGAGAATATCAAATTTAAAATGTTTTCACCGTGAAAGAAAATATCAGAAAGAATTCATAGTGCGGAGAGACAGTGGAGAGGATGTGAGAATATCTTCATCTGTTACTTTTCAGACAAATGATTACTAAGCAGATTATATAAGCAATTTAAAAATTTTATCCCAAAAGATAAAGTAATTCAAGCAGTGCAACAGCAAATGAACTGAAGGAGTACAGTTCAAAAGAAGAGACACAATGGTCCATAATTATATTTGGAAATACTCATCATATAATAAAAAGTATATTTAGATTCAATTTCAACCCAGTCAAAATGGATAACATCAAAAAACCAATAAATGCTGGTGAGGATTCAGGGGAAAAGAAACTTTTCTCTCTGCTGGTAAGATGATAAAATAATTAAAATAGAATGCAGAACAACAAGAAGTTTCCTCCAAAGCCTAAAACATAAATGTCCTGTGACTGAGACGAACCTTTCCATCATGTTCACCTAGAGGAAATGGGTCAGCACACTGTGGGGACCCCGCCTGCATGAGCTCTCACACTGTGGCATAGTTCACAGTAGCAGCCCAGCCTCCCATCAACTGAAAAATGGTTATTAAATGATATACACAGATGTACACATACAAATATATATTATTCACATGGAAGAATAACATTATTTTATGTGCAGGATAGTGGATGCATGTATGAGTTTTCACATGAAGAAAAATAAACTGAACTGTGAAATGCAAATATCATATACTTTTCACAAAATGTTGAATGTAAAAATTATATGAATGTAAAATGGAGGTCACTAGCAGAAAATAGGGAGAGAATGGAGAAATAATTCAATAGGCCATGATCAAACTATGTTATATGCATGTAAAAATACACATAGAAATCTATTATAAATCTACTATGGGCTAATAAAATACCCTTAGAAAGTAATTAAAAACAGATGTCCAATAAAATCTAGCATTATACAAGAAAGTATTAAAACAAGAAAAAAACTCTCAAAATTAATAAAATGAAAAATGACAAAACAATTAGTACTTAATAAAACAGATAATAAATTAAAACTTGCTGTTTTAAAAGTGTAACAAAAATAAAAGTATAAAAGTTGATGTTTGCTAGAGAAACAAAAGAAAAATCAATTAAGCAAAATCAGATATTAAAAATGCAGAATTATAATTTATTTTTCAGAGCACAAAGAATAAAAGAAATCAATTATGCAAAAATAGTCTTAAAGAATTAAAAAACCTGGAAGTGGTAAATTCCTAACAGTTAAAGAAAACCAGAAAAGCTAAACAGACCAATATGCTGAAACATGATTACATCAGTATTTAAGTTGACTCATGAAAGTGTACCACACTTCTTCTCAACTATTCCAAAATACCAAAACAGAGAATTCTTCCTAACTTACTCTATGAAGCTAGCCGCCCTCTGACATCACAGACAGCCATGGACACAACAAGAGAAGCTAGTGACAACTGGTAACAAAGAGAACCTAGCGACAACTGATGTAAACATTCTCAGCACAGTAGCCAGAGCCGATTTCACCATTTTCATAGTAAAATGGTATACAGAATCGGACCAAAAATGAGGGTATCATGTCCTGAGTAACAAGATGTGTGGATTTTCTATCTTGTTTCATATGCCAGGTTGAATATTAGACAAATCACACTTTACAGACCAAGGGATACAAACATGATTACTCAGCCCGTTAAAGTGATATTTCTCTCCAGAGAGAATAGGATGTACACAAATAAATAAATTGAAAATTTCACACTACTGGAACTAAATAGTGATGTAATATCATTTCAATAAATGCCAACAAAGTTTTTTGTAAAATTCAGCTTCTGTTCATAATTAAAAACACCCACTCAATGTATTACAGAATGTATAGAATGAACATAACTCAGCCCATAAAACCATATGTATTAGACCAGAATGATTAGTCACATCATACTGGACAGAAAACAGCTAAACACTTTTCTCCAAAGATCTGCAATAAGGAAAACATCTCGTATAGCAAGTTCCATCACCATAGCACTGGGAATCCTAGTCAGGGTAATTTGCCGAGAGAAGGGAAATAGGACCTGCATACTAGACAAGAGAATGACGGATGTTTCTGTGGACGTCGTGGTCTTGAATAAAGGAGACAGCAAGCACACTGTGGCTGTGCCTTGGTCTCCCCGCTCGGTGGCTTCTGTGATACTCCGCCTGGTGTAAGAGGAGACCAAGAAATCACAAGGAACTCAGGTTCTCCTCAGCGCTCCAGGGCTGAGATGTTCCTCCAAGATTCTCTACCAGTTAGAGATTCTCTAGTATGTGCTAAGCTTCTGCATTCTTAGGTTAACAGTTTTCATCAACTTTGCAATGCTCACAGCCATTAACTCATCATCCGCGCCTTATCTCCCCGCCGTTCTGTCCTCTGTGACCCCCATCAAGTCCTGACGGGTGTGTTGGTGCTGCTCTGCAGGTCTCTCCGGTCGCCTCACTTCTGCCCTCTGTGCTTCAGACTGGACGCTTCTCATGGACCTGTGAGCACATACAAGGGTTAGTCCTCTATCAGTCAAGTGCTGCTATTGGGCTGTGCTAGTAAATTGCTATTTTTCCTTGTTAAGCCAAATAATTGGCATAGGGTTCATTTTTATATCTTATTCATATTGTCCAATATAATTTACTTAAAATATTTTAGTACATGAATAATAGGCTTTGGAAATTTTCATTATCTAAATCCAACTTACAAGTCTATGAAACAAAGTTTCTATTCAGTGATTTCTGTAATTTACATCTTACATTAACTACTTTGCATTATAAATTTTATCTATATAAAAGGATAGTATTTTAATAAGCATGCTGTATGATTTCAAAATCCATTTATTTCTTTGATTTTTTAGCAAGCTTATAGAGCTAAAGCTGAAAAATTATATTTGACCACTGATGTTTTCACTCAGTTTTGTTTTCTGTTATCTCTTGTGCCTTAATCTTTTAAACTTGGTTGCCTGGAGCCCTGTACCCCTGGAGCCCTGGCAGCCAAGGCTTCGTGAATGTTGATAGTAAAACGCCTTGAGACCCTGGGCTTCCACTCTTCCCTGGTGAAGCAGGGTGTTTGGAGTCTAGACCGTGCTCCTGTCTGCCCAGTTTTTCCAGCATGTTTCACTTGAAACCGCACAGAGGCCCCATCCAACCTGTGAGCCACATTCCAAGGACACTGCTGATCACCCACTGTGACACCGCTGGCTCAGCCGCCTGGAGAAAGGGAGGAAGTCTCTTGGCCGCACAGTAGTGCTCTTGCGTGTCTCACTCCTTTCTGAAACACACCAGCAGACTTTGCTGGAGCTGGGGAAACTGGAGAGTGTTCTGGCCAGATCGTCAGCATTTGTGGGATGGGCTGTGGGGCTGGGCAGTGTGATGCATGTGGTCAGATTTACAAGAGTGACCTGGCCATGCATGCATCTCTACACTCACAGACAGGCTTCATCTTCTCACCTTGTCTCTCACTATTTCCACCAGGCATCCTGTGCACCATGTTAATCAGTTACTAAGCATTTGGTAAGATTGCATCACAGGTGGCCCTGAAGCAAGGCCAGCAGATTGCTGTAGCTGCTGGTTTCAAACAGGAGCCTAAAGAGAATTATTTCTGTGGTCTGTTGGCCATTTTAGAACTTTGGAAATGTAATGGTCAATTCATCAGAAAGAAATAGCAGGTGAGTATGGCGGACTTTAGGGCACCTTCAGGGGAGAGACCCTGGAGCCTCGGAAACTGCACCATGTGGTTGACTCAGGGTGCCAGGAGAACAAGGAACTCCTCCCTTCTCGGGGGGTGGCTGAGAGTGTGGCAGACTTTTGGCGGCCAGAAGGAGAGAGACCCTGGCGCATGGGGACCTGCACCGTGCAGTTGACTCCGGGTGCTGGGAGAGCAAGGAACTCTTCCCATCTCTAGGGGCGGCTGTGTCCCTGCCTGCATGTGTGCTGAGAATCAGACATCTCATGTCGTCCTGTCCCCCATCCCGTGTCCCTCCTCCCCCTCCCCCCTGCCTAGCAAGTGGGAGCCAGTGAACTAAACATCTTGTGAAAAGATTGGCTATGTTATTTAGTATGAGCTCCCCATATGCAAAGATAAGGACAAACATTTGGAAGAAAACAAGAGACAATATGACAGATAGTGAAGATCTCTGGTTGTCTAGCTTTGAAATTTATGCTTTCTTATGTCCTGTTCTGTTCTGTTTTGTTGTGTTTAATCTTAGCCCCTTTAAAATAAAATTGAAAAAAAAGATTGCATCACACATTAGAGATCAAGGGCTGATATTTTTTAAAAAATGAAACCTCATATATTGAGAAGAAAATGTGAGAACATGGAAGAAAAATAAGAAAGAAATCTGAGGAAAGATTCCACAGACAAGAAGTGTAGGTAGATTATTTCAATAAAATGTTCTTGCCTAATACATGAGCCTAATCAATGCTTTTGATCTGCAGCAAGCCTTGGAGGGAAACTACACTTATACATATATTACATGATAGTTGTGATGAGGGAAACGCTTAAGTTATCTGTTATGCATTTCCATGCATCTCTCTCAAACAGAAATTGCAATTGTTAGAAACTTCACACACACACACACACACACACACACTAAACAAAAAAACACCACAGTCATAGTACATTGGTCTAAGTTCACTTGCCACAACTTTTTTTAAAACATGACTTATTAGAAACAAGCAGTGGAATGCTAGAGAAATCCATAACATACAGTGTAAAATACTGTATGAAAAATACAATGACTAAGTAAATAAATATCTCTATTTGGGTGTTGAACATTCTCCAGTGCACCTAATTATGTGTCAAAACAGCAAAACTACTGAACAGTGTGCAAACAAAAGAACATATTTCTTGAAAGATTGACTATAAATCACTGCTTTTGGCCTTAACTTTTTTCATCTTTATGTACAGTGAAATGCTATACAAATATAAAAAACATTGGGTATATGTAAAAGAAATCACTTTTCATTTTTACTGGTCACGGAAAGGGACAAAAAGGTAGCTAGATATAGAAAATAGAAATGTCTGAATATATCCCATCTTATAATTGATTTTACTTTACTTTATTTTATTTTATTATTTAATTTAATTTATTTTATTTTATTTTATTTTATTTTATTTTATTTTATTTTAGTATTGAGATTCAAACTCAGTGCATTGCGCTTGCCAGGCAGGCCCTATTCCTCTGAGCTACACCCCTGACCCTAAACGTTTGCTTTTAAAACACTCACAAATGTGTTATTAGATTTAAATGCAACAGCATTAATCATCTGCAGTGACTGCCTAACCACACAGGAGTGTGCGACTCCGTGAGTGACAGGAGAGAGAGTCCACTGGCCCCCAGGAGGACCGGAGCCCGCGCAGCGCGGTCAGCACCTCCGCACGGACAGCGACGCCCGGGCCGGACTGGGCCCAGCGCGGAGCAGGAGCGCGGGAGGCACAGTGGGGCCTCTCCCGGACCTCAGCGGGCGAGGGTGCGGGGAGCGCGGGCGGGTCCTGCGCGGGGACAGCCGAGCCCGGGCCTCGGAGACCAGGGAGGGCTGGGCCGGGACGCCCGGGTCGGAGCAGGGTTCGCCCCTGTTCTTGAAGCGGGGAGACGCTGGGCTCTGGGGAGCAGAGAGGACGGTGCTGCCTGAGCCCGAGAGCGGGGGACCGCGTGGAGGACGTCTCAGGGCGAAGGGACGGGGCCCGGGGCGGCGCTGTGGTGTCCGGAACGTGGACACGTGTGGGACAGGTGACGGTGCTGTCAGGGGACGAAAAGTGTTCATGCATTAGATTTCAGTTTAGTAGTAAAAATAATAACTGATGAAGATAGTTTCTGAATCATGATGAAGAATAAGAGAAAACAGAATTTTAGTGTCAGACTTCGTGATTTAGATAATGATCCTGGAATCGTGCTTAACCCCTTAACTTTGAAAATAAAACTGTGTTCATTTCTATGCAGTCTGGTCCACAATTGTAAGTAATTATTACTGGTGGGGACAGATGTTTTAAATGAAAGTTCAATTCAATAGTATTTCAAAAACACATGAGTAACTTTTATTGTCCAAAATAAATGAAATAATATATTTTAGCAAATTTATACCACATGATAAACACACAAACTACCATTATGTTTAAAAATTACTAGCTTTGAAAGTTGCTTTTACCTCTTCATTTTTTGAGACAGGGTCTCACTATGTAGTTCAGATTGGCCTTGGGATACTGTGTGTCCCAAGCTGGCCACCAGCTCACAATGACCCTCCTGCCTCAACCTCCCAAGTGCTGGAATTTCAGGTATGCACCCCCATGCCAGGCAGGAAGTTGCTTTAACACAAACAAATTTTGCTTTATATACAAAAATCCCTGTTTGAATAAATATGTGTGTAAGTCTATTGGCAAGATTTATAAAGCGATTTGTACTTGTCTTCTCTATCAAGCATTCTGTCTCCTTTGCCTATGTAAATTTTCCCAAATACTTTTCGTACATACATATTCACAATGTAATCATGCTTTGACATCAGTAGACCCTCCCCTCTTGGTATTTCGGTACATGGATGCATTTTGACTCATGATGATACTCTATCCTGTGAAACTCTTTACTCATAGTTTGTGGAATTCCATGATAGTCTGCTCCAGTGAATTCCACTAAGAGAAAACATGACTATGATCACTACCAAGTTTTTTTTTTACATAGAAACCACACATGAATAAGCTTTTGAAGTACAATCTATAAATTTTTAAAGCAAATCATTTGGGTAAAAGTGAGTGACTAAGACGAGGGAGCTTTTTCAAGTGGCAATTGTGGGAGATGCCACACCTTCCTTTATAAACGTCTTGAAACCGTCCATGGATCTGGATTTTCCCTACAGGAAATGAACAAGTTAGATCTTTGCATGAATAAACTCACAAAGAGAGGAAGGCGTAGAGACAGACTAGTGACTGTAATCCAAGATAAAATTAGGTAGAATTCGAGAAGCTGCATTTTGTAATAATTTATTCCCATTCATTGCATAAAGAAATTTGCCCTCAAGTGGAATTTCCTACACATTTTGCTGATCTCTTACAAAATGTTTCATTCATTTTGGGGCAGGTGCTTTTAACTTTTCATCTTCTTCATTTCTGACTTGGGGCCAGCACAATGGGTCCTGCAAAGAAGGGTGGGCGGAAGAAGAGGGGCCATCCTACCGTCAATGAGGTGGTGACCTGAGAATGCACAATGGCATTCACGAGCACATTCATGGAGGGTCTTCAAGAAGTGCGCCCCTCGGGCACTCGAGGAGATACTTCCCACAAAGGAGATGCAGACCCCTGATGTGCATACTGACATCCTGCTCACCAAAGCTGCCTGGGCCAAAGGAATAAGCAGTGTCCTGTATCGCATCCATGTATGGTTGTCCAGGAAACATAATGAAGGTGAAGATTCACCAATCAAGCTGTACACTTTGGTAGCCTAGAA
The DNA here is from genome assembly GCA_004027295.1 of Dolichotis patagonum. NCBI lineage: Eukaryota > Metazoa > Chordata > Mammalia > Rodentia > Caviidae > Dolichotis > Dolichotis patagonum. The sequence goes on along the minus strand of PVJX010050725.1, from coordinate 2,347 downwards.
ACCTGTCACCACCTTCAAAATCTCCAGACAGTACATGTGGATGAGAACTAACTTTCAAATAAGGTTACAAAACTGAAAACTAAATAAATAGATATAAATGGTACTGATATTGCATGTGCAAAGTTTCCCATGTACAAACAAAAGTTCTTTGGAAGACAGTTGATAAGGAGAAAATATGTGCCAGTTCTGAAAGATGATTGTGATCTAGAATCTATAAAACAATCAAAAACCTCACACCAAGGACACAAACAACCCAGTCAATGAGGGGACAAATTTATTAACCAGACTTTTCTCACAGGAAGTGCAATTGATCTATAATTAAATAAAATTCTTCAGGAGCTTAAACCATGAGAGTAGCTACATATCACAAAAATCAATAAATTGTGAGAATGTGGGAAAAAGAAGTCTTTCATTGGTGTTGGTGGCAACAGAAGTCAGTAAGTCACTATAAATATCAGTAAAGAGAGGACTCAAAAATATACCACATGGCTGAACATACAGTTCAGCCATGAACTACCCTTGCTCAGCGTATTTCAGAAAGAATTAAACTGTGTGCAGCAGTGACCCATATGTACGTACGTTTATAGCAGTCATTTAGCTGAGGAGCAGACCAGATACCTGTTGACAGATATAAAATGGATAAGGAAAACAAATACTTTTCAGTGACAAGAATGAAACATTGTCACTTTGAAGAACACAAGTGACTCTGGATAAGCTATATCAAACTCAGAAAAAAATCAAATACTTTACAAGGATCTGTGACAGTGAACACTTTTTCTTGTGATGTTAAATGAATAATTCCTATATTGTCGATCCTTAACATTTGCATTTCCTGCAACCTTCTATCATATAATCTTTTTTAATATCTTGAAATTTTGATCATATTCACAATATTTTAGTATGTGAAACATTACAGTTTCACAATATTCAGAAAATGTGATTATATGTTTAAATGTGGTTAAGAAACCAATTATATTAATAATTGCATAAGTAATACTTTAGAATTGGGGCCGGCTGATCATGTATGCATGATAATAATTATTAAATGAGTTTTGTTTTATTAGCAGTGCATTATATATGAAAACAATTATAATGTAAGAGCATAGTTACATGTTCAGTAAAGACACATAGCATAGCAAACTCAGAGCCGTGCTGTAGCAAGTTAAAATCAAACAGTAGCCTCTGCCTCTGCTCCTGCCGCCTGTCACATAAACACCCTGCTGAATTCAGTCAGCCTTGACTGTCTGGGTCCAGCTGCTTTTCTTCTGATAAAGCGCTGGGCTACTTTGACTATTCTCAGCTTATGTGTCTTTTAATTAAGAAAATACGTTACTTCTAACTGGCTTCAAGGACTTTGGTTGGGGCAAAGAAAACCAGTGGAAGATATTTTAATTCTGCACACTTCACTTGAACTCCTTCCGTCTGCCCCCAGGATGTTCCTATGTTATGCTAAACAATTCCTTTGAGTAAATGTATTTAGAGTTGGTTTACCTGGTAATAGATGACTTAATTCAATCCATGTAACAATCAAGGAGTGCCTTGTACTTCCGGCTTGTAAACTGTACTTACATTGAACTAAAAGCTTGCTCCTTGCTAAAGATTTGGATTTGCTTCCACAAGCCCGCTAGTGAAATAAACACCGCCTTCCTCAGTGCAGAGTTTTCCATTCGGTTTGATATTTTTCCTGGTGCATTAGCCAGGAAGACACCTTGCTGGCCATTTGGGCCACTGGTGTAGCCCAGTGGGTGCTCATGAGTCCCAGGCTCCGAACTGCAGATGGGAAGGTGCACCCTCTGGGTTTTTCTTAGAGTCTCCTTCAAAGTCCAGTGAGGGGACCCTGCACAGCAGCGCAGACCTCATCAGAGCCTGGGAGGAACTGGAACAGGACGGGACAGGGCCCTTGGATGGGGCAGGCCTGCCCCCCGTTATGTCCTGCTGTTAACATGTTTCATTGCCTGGTACCTGCATATTCACCTGTGGACAAAGGAGGACCCGACCACCCCTCACCATCTACGTCTGACAGCTGTTCTGCACCCAGCTCTCGTTTTAGTCTGAGTGGTCGGCTGAGCTGGTGTCCCTGTTAGACTCGCCCCTGGGACTGGGGGTGGGAATGTGATAACCTCCGTGTGCACTGAGGGTGAAGTGTGAGCCGTACACTGGTTCTCCTGTGCACCAAGCCTGGCAAGCTGTGGTCGGGGCGGTGCCTGGACCCCCACCTGAGGTGCCGCGGTGATGACATGTCACATGACAGAGGCTGCTGCACACTCTCCACAGCTAAGTCCCGCCTACGACCCTGCGAGGGTGTGGCCAGGCATGGAGAGGTCCTTCCTCCAGGAGCGGCTCCCAC
>PVJX010050724.1:0-10568 GCA_004027295.1 Dolichotis patagonum | reverse complement strand
TAAGAGCATATTACCAGAAGAATGCATGTAGTCTGGGTAGTCAAGCTGAGTTTCCCTGAAGAAGTGGCGTGAGACATGAAGTTAGAATATATTTTCGGAGTCACATGAGAAGATGGAGCAGAGAAAGTGCTGTTGTCAAGAGAACAGCAGAACGGACTCAGGTTCAAAGTTGGGGAACTAAAGAAAACTCTGATGTGGCTGAAGCAGGAAGAAAAGTGAAACTGTGGGAGAGGTGAAGGAAAGAGGCACACAGGGTCAGCTCATGGGAAGCCTTGCAGGCCACACTGAGGATTCTCAATGATTTAGATGGGCTAACGGGTAATAGGCGAATAACGCTGGCTGTTTCCTGGAACAGCGTGTAGATGGTACATGCAAGAACCTGTGAGGAGATTGTTCAGAAGCATAGTGTGCTAGATGGGTACTTGGGGAAGATTCCCAGCTCTGGAGTAGACAGTGGAGAGTTAGTGGGAGACAAGGAGGTACGATGCCCAAAACTTGTTTGGGCTTCAAGTCACTTCTACTATCTTGTTTTTTCTAGATTACAATCCTGCCTTTGCATTTGTACATTGCAGAGCTTTAACGTCTGCTCCTCAGATTGGATTTCAAATCTCTTCCCATAGTAATTTCAATGTCTTTTTAATAGAAATGTCTAACATTTCTGTCAATTTCTTTTTTTCATGGACCTGGGCTTCAGTGTCTTTAGACATAGTTTTATCTTGGACCCTTTGATAATCCTTTTTCTTTTCTGCTATGTCTTCTCTTCTCCTCTACATGTTTCTAAATTCACACTCAAGGCTCACATCAAAACCATCTTAGACAAAATGTTATCCTTTTCAGACCACAAAGTGAGCTATTTTTTTCTTGAAACTCTGTGTGTGTTGAAATTTCTTTCTGATTCTACTGACACTGAGCCAGTCTTGGCTTCCACCCTCTTGGGCCCATGTTCTACCTTTTCTCTGTCTGGGCTGCATCTCAGTTGGCCTCTGCGAAGTCACTGGTCAGGCTCACTGGACAAATGGCTTCCTTCCATGTTAGGGGCCTGAGAGGGGGGGGATGATGCCTGCGTCCATTCTCCTCTGGTCATCTACGAGATTTGAATCCTGCTGTAAGACCCACTGAAGAACTGTCCTCCTGAATCTGACACCTCATGTTCATAGTGAATACAAATGGGACAATGTAACCATAATCCTGAATGTACACAAAAGGACACTTCTTGCAAAGACTATAGGGCCCAGCCTAGGGATTATACAACTGATAATTGGTTTAAACAGTATCATCCAATCCCTAGCTCCTGGATATTTTGATTTCTTACTAATGACAGACATTGATTAACTCTCCTAGCTATTAAAAACACATTTCTACTTTTCTTCCCCAGACGCAGTCCCCAGGATGCCCCTTCTGTGTTGGATCAGGTTTCCTGCATGGTGCTTCTAAGACATTCTTGTTCTTAGGGTTTGCAGTCTTGCTTTCTTCATATTTAGATGATGACTGCTCTGGGGTTCCAGGCAGCCCAACTCTCCGCCCTGTGGGGCACCTCTCTGGACTGTGTCCCTCCCTCCAGGAGGCCCTGGAGAGTAGAGGGTGGTAACACTATCATATCATCTCTGTCCTTCCAGAAATGCAGCAGAGAGTGGCTCTTGCTCAACCTTGGCATGCCTTACCTTTAAGCTCTTGCGACACCTTTGCCATTCCCTGCCAAATTCCTTCTATGAAATTCTTGGAATGATTTCTGTTTTCCTGACTAGATCCTAACTGATAGAGTGATTAAAAGAATTTTTGGCACCAAAAACAATCTCAGCTTTTCTGTTTAACTATGTCTTTGAGCAACCAGCTTGACTGTTCTGAATCTTGGTCTTTTCTTTTGTACTATGGTGTCATTTCTATTATGAACTTAACGTGAGAACTAAATATGCTGCTGGATGTGAGAGTGCTTTGGGAGGTACTTAAGTAGATATAACGTTTGATAGTCTTCTTTTGACACTCATGTTGCTGAGCTTTTTGTGAATTTATTTCTTATGCTACTATATATATGATCAATTCCATGTGGGCAGATTTCTTCGTATAACTGTCCAGTAACTTATACAATAATATTGTTTAATGCATAGCATAACAATTCTACAATATACATATATTGAGCAATCTTGTAGAAAGATAAAGATGCTGTTTACAAAATAGCATGCACCTCACCTGTTTTCAAACACAAAGAAAACAAGTTGCTATGTTTCTACCCATTGTGAATTTGAAATTTTGAAGTAGCATTTTAAGGAACAGTATTTAACTTTTTTCCTTTGAGAGCAGGATAGTAATGAAAATACACATTTTTCGACCATTGGAAAATATAAATCTTTTATGTTGCTCACAAAATGTTATTAATTTTTTTGTTGTTGTTTTCAAAGGCGTGAAACAAATTTGAGATGCCGCCTTTAAAGTCATAGCAAGAATGCATAGTAAGCCACTTGCATTCCAAGGAGGTAATTCAAGACTGCCTTGCCTGCTGTGGTTCTAGTGCTGTACAGATTATTTAATTGTAATTAGAAACAGAAAAAGGCAGTACCCAAAGGAGCAGAAATAGAAGGCAAGAGCTATAAGCATGTATTTTAAAAATTGAATTTTGAGCAAGTTTAGACAGATAATAGCGGCACTCAATCAGTATACTGTTTAATACAAGGAAGTGATTAGTTTGGGCTACTGACATGCAGAATGAAGGAGAAGACAAAGCGAGAAAGAGAACTGTGAGAAGAAGAGAATCTATCTGAGGCAATGGCCTCTCATCCCAGAAGCCCCTGACCACTGACCTTGGGAGAGAGGAACTGGTCAGCAGCTGTAGTTCTTCCCATGTATGCTTCTGAAAAAGCGGCATCTGTTAGATGATGTATCTGTAGTACACTCATACTTTTCATTCAGCTTGCAAACATTTTTCTGTGACCACACGCTTTCATGTTAAGCAGTCCATTGGGAATCATTCTGTTGAATATTCTGGAATCAGGGAGCCAACCAGTGTTGCAAACCTTACACAGGAAGACTGCTCCTAGACACACCCGCACGTTTTCCCTTTGGGGCATTTCCATTGTGCGTGCCGTCTTTAAAACTCCAAGACTGTGATTTAGTGCCTACATCTGTGGGTTTTATCTGTCTACGTGTATACACATACCTTTCCTTACATATTTTCTATAGCTCTTTTTTGAGTTAATACATTTGTGCCGATAATGACTCCTAAACTCAGGCCTAGTAGAGGAATCCTCTTTTCTTAATGATGACTTTTATTAAGGCTGAGAAAGTTCAACTGGGATGGGGGCATCCAAGAAATTTACTAGGTTTGAGATGTTCCGGTTTAAACCTGGGTTCAGATCAACATATGTTTCTGGAAATAGGGGAAAATGTATGTGTAGATTGTTAGCTTTGTTCTCTTCAACACCCATGATTGAATAAAAGTACTTTTCTCTTACAGATAGCAGAAGCCAAGTTTATAACTCATAAAAGTTTACAGAGCACTCGGTTTGTTTCTAGATTAATTATGAACATAATCATCTGCAGTTACTGTTAAAAATAGGTTGGCCAGGGCTGGAAGTGTAATTAGTTGAATGCAAAAATGTATTATTTTCCACAACTCTGTCACTTAACGTATCTTACTGGGTATCAATAAGATGATACTTTTAAGACTTGCAAAATTGCAGTGTTTCCTGATTATGGACACATCTTCATAATTTTTTCGGGGTTCTATTATCTTTTGATAAAAACCATCTGCCTATTTGTTATTTCATATGTAAAGACTGTTCCTCATTACTTTCAAAAGCTGTGACTTTGCCCTTCTGAGGAGGGTGTTATTCTTTTAAATATAGTAGGATAAACTACCATAATAACTTTTGAATACCCATGAGATATTAAAATATTATTTGGACCATCATTTTGAATATGTGTTTAATTTGTGATGTAGTGGTGAAGACAGGAATTTGGAGGTAAACAATTTTGATTTGGCTGGGTTTTGCATTCCATGAACTGGAAGAGATTTCCTAAACCTGGTTTCCAGCTGAAATTTGAACAATAAAAAGTTTCACAGCTCTAGTTGCTTCACCTTCTTGGTGTTAATTGATTTGAGTAATTCATTTTTACTTTACTTTTTAATTATGCAGACTCAACATACAGCTTGTTTTAGAATGATATTGCAACAGCCTCTTTCCCTGTTTGTCCTACTTCAAATATGCATATAAGTCATGTTATCTGTTTTATAGTGGCCAAGTAGTATGATTTAAGAAATTTTAAAGTTCTTCTTTGATTCTTTCTTTTCTGAAGTTTGTGGACACATTTGGGGAGAGTCAGTCTTATCAGCTACAAACTAATTTGAATTGAGCAATGTGAATTGTTGGTTGGATTCCTTCTTCTGTTATTTAAAGTTACTCCCTATAGTTTCTCCATTCCTCAACGTTTCATGAGATCCTGATGTTTCCTTCCCCCAAAGTCTGACTGTTTCTGGTTGCTATGGAAACAAGACATAAATTTCTGTCAGGAATGCTTGAGGGTGGTTCACAGAAAGTTCTCATTCTGACTTTGTTGATCTGTCTCCCCAGCCTTGCCAGCCTCCAGGGAAATGAGAGGGCTCCATTTTTCTGAAACACACTTCCTGTAATCCCTTGGCCCAGCTCTTTCCTTACTTGGTTGTACTTGATCTTTCTGACTCACCTCAAATTCAAAGTCTTTCATGTGTGATTTTTTTCCTGCTCTCCCTACTGAGATATAATTATACTCAGCTTTGAATTTCAGTGACTTGTTAATCAAATTGATAAAGATCTTTTTTCTGGTTGGAGCCAGCAGCGATTTGGGGGCAAACCTTTGAGGGCTTTGAGGGCAGGGATTGTCTTTATCAATTTGGTTTCCTCTCCTAACGAACCAAATGCTTACACATACCTAAGTGGAAGATCCTGAACTTGGAACGTAAAGGTTTACAGAGACTGACCTTACGTTTGCACTGGACTAAGTGGAATATTACTGTGTGTGCCTTTGTTAAATTATACTTAGAAGCTGTTTTTTCCTCAATCGTATTGTTAGATACATAACCGTAAAGTCAGCATAATCTGGTCAGGTGTGTGGGCTTTGATGTTACCTGCATGTATTCCAATGCTAGCTTCTTACTTAGTAATTCTGAGACTTTAGGGAATTTATTTAAGTGCCTAATACTTCAGTTTAAGCATCTACCTCATTAGTCTCTGATGATTACCTGAACTAATAGTTGTCAAGTACTTAGAACAGAACTTGGTACACAGAGTCCCGTGTTTGTTAAAGAAAATTTAAAAAACTGAGATCAGTTTATTTCTAAATAACAGTTACTTTATAAAATATTGCAGATTCAAATATGTTTTATCTACATCTAGCACAACGTCTATGTGCTTTTGGTTCTCTATTGGGAAGCAGTTTGGTTTTAACAGAGGAGTCAGAGTGCTCAAAATGGGTGAGGCATATAGGTTCAATGCCCTTGCTTTTCCTCCCATACACAGCTTTCTTTTTTTGGCTCTGGCTTCTCATTCATTCACTGAGCCATTTATTATCCAACAAGAATTTGTTGAGTTCTTGTTTGGGAGAACAAAATAAGTAAGTCCCATCTTTGAGGAGCACTTCATAAAATGAAACACATAGATATGAAGAGCTACCTAGAAATAGATTTTCCCAGATGGTAAGGAGGATATTACAGGGGACAGGGAGCAGGGTCACTGTTCCTGCTTACCATTACGGAGATCTCACCAAACTTGCCAGCTTTGAGTAGAATAGTGAAGAAAGATCATGCATTTTATATCAAGGAGTAAAGAGGCTCACTTAATTTCCCAGTAGAGATAAAGACTGAACAGACAGGTTGTGAATGAAAAAGAGAGTCATTTTGGTTGGAGACTAGGTTTTGCAAGAAAGATCTTGATGATGGGAAAGGAAACAAAAATGGCAAATTGAGACAACTGCGAAGGATTTACTGCTATGGAACACATCGCATCACATTTGGAATTTATTCTTGAAGCCACTGGAAAGAGGTTGCCAAAGTGGTCATCAGAGTTGTTTGCTTGAGAGCTGGGAACTCTGGAAGCAACATGTTCAGGAATCCAGTGTCTATGGTGCTGGTTTTTAACGTGAGTCTATTGCTGACCGTCTCCAGGAAATCCGTATTCCCTGCTATCATATGGGGGACGAACAGCTAGCTAAGCTAGCTCCTGTAGCCACCTGGAGGGACCAGCCCTCGACTATTAGAGTTTAGAAAGGTGTTTTCAGAAGGGCGAAGCACATTATCTGAGTCTGATGTGTGTAGCTGATAGTATTATATTTAACGTATTTTTTAATTTAATATGATGTTGCATTAAAATAAGATACAAGACTTCAAAGCAATTTTTAGAGACCCCTTTTTTGAAGTATGGTTGGCTATAAAATCAGCTATATTTAATACATGTTTAATGATATTTACAGGGTGGTTAGGGTGAGTTTCAACTTAATCGTCTTTGGGATTCGCATCAGGGATTGGTGGAGAATACTTCTAGGTGTGTCTAAGTGAGTCATGTCCTGTGGCCTTGAGTGTCTGTCTGGTCCTTTGCCCTTTCCTCTCTGACACTATTCCCCTACTTTGCTTCCCAGCTGCCATGAAGTAACCAGCTTTGCTCCGTCTCTCACCTCTACCGTGATGCTTCTGCTTCGGACTGTGCTAACCATGGACCAAGTCTACTGAACCCATGAGTTAAGTCAAATCTTTCTTCCTTTAACTTGTTGGTTCCAGATAATGTGCTTCAGGAATGTGAAAGGTAACTAGTATAATATGATATGTAAAACTAGGTGATTCAGATATATGTGTATAACTAGGAAACTATCATCACAAACTATGCCTTAACTAGCAAATGTGAGACTTTAAGGCTCACAGAAGGGAAGTGTCCATTGTAAGAAGGCTGCTTTACTTGATACTGGCTTCAGGTCATGAGAGACCCCTTTGGTATGGAAGTCCAGACAAAGTCTCTCTTCTCAGTCAACTTCCTCATCTCTGTGGCCATGTCAGTAATGCTTCATGTTCTTGCCTTCATCTACTGACACTGCATCCCTAATCTGCCATTGGCCTCTGAGACCCCTACTCCTTTCTTCTGTTAGCTCCAATCACTCTTCCCTTTTAGTTCTTGAAACACAGTAATCACATACATTCCCAGTTAAAGAGGATGGTTTTCTACTCTTTGAAAAACACAATAGTTATTCATTGTTTATAAGTCATAGCTTGTTTCACCTAGGGAGGCCCCTAAACTTTGCACAACCTATCAGTTCTCTGAGATAGCTTTTAGCCCTGTGAAGGGTTTTTAAATGATTATCATCTCGGATGCTAGAACAAAGAACAGGGCAGTAGTGACTGGGTAACATGGTAATGACTTTTGCTCAAGACTTTTAAATTCTCCCCCATGCCAACGGGCTGCACCATTTTCAAGTTCTCTGACCACTTACAAATAGCTCGTCTCCCATTAATCCTAGGGAATTTCACACCAGATGATGACTAGGATGTTAAACGTCTCTCATGTAAAGATTGGGGACGCCAAGCCAAGCGGGCTTAACAGAGTGGTGGAAAGGACCCGGTTCGACTTTAGGCCATGTTGTCACTTTCTCTATGATGCATTTTATTTATAGTCATACCTTCTAGTGGAAGTTTGACTTGTCTGAACATCTACATCACTGCCAAGCGGATGAGAGGCAGATACTGCTCCAAGCCTTTCGTTTCTATATTTACAACCAAATCTGCCCATGGCTGCCTGCTTCCATTACTTTCATCCTATCTGGCTTTGACAAATGCTATAAATTAGAATGCAAAAAGGAGATAAGGGGTAGGGATAGGAAAAATGAAATAAGTCTGCAAATTCTCAGACTCTGATGAATCCGAGGATGGATGTTTTAATAGACCACAAGATTTCTCAGCACTGACGGTCAGGGTTCTGAGGAAAATTTATTTTCCTCATTTTCTTGAAAAGTCTGCCATTTCTAAGTAACACTCTGTTTTCATGAAAATGTAAATCAATAGATTTCCATATGGAGGAGATTATTTCATGTGAGTTTTGGTAACATTTCATAAGCACTTTAGAGGGTTTTGTTTCATTATCCTACCTGAGTTTTACTTTTTTTAATCCAGCAGTTAGTGCTTTGATGGTAAGAATTTGTGATTTGTGATTGGGGAGACTGGTTTTATATGAACACAGTGACCATGTGCTTTTTTTTTCTGGTGCGCAGTACTTCTTTACAGTTCTAACAAAGGTCAAGTGACAGCAATAGAAAAGAATGTGTTCAGTAGCGACTTTCACTGTTGTGGGAGGACATTCTTCTTGTTTTAACCAATTCAGTGGTTACTCTGCTGAGTGTCCTGCGGCATTAAGCTAGAAACTCAGCAAGTATTGATTCAATACTTTTCAAATTTCATTTTAAATTATTTTCTTTCATTAGTTAACAGAAGATGTACATATATGTGCAGACATACACTCCTAGACACACCTCCACACTGCCTTTGTCATTAAAGTTTCAAGCAAATTGTTGACATAAATGTGAAAACATTGTTATCTTGTACATAAAAGGCAGTACCCAAATAAACAAACCACAAAAACAAACAGACAAACAAACAGTTTCCGGGAGCCACTAGGTGGAAAACCAGAAGCAGATATTGATGTTCTCCAATTTATGAGACCATGATCTTTTTCCTGGTGACTAGATGTGAATTTATAAGCTTGTTTTGATATTCTGTATTGATATTCTGCCACAATTTGCATTGTAAATTTTTTTTAAAAATTGCCCACTAAGCCTACCATGCTAATGTGTGCTTTCTCTAGGATCATGACACTACTGCCCATGGACAGCGTCACTGGTGTGAAACCTCGACACTGACTTCAATGCTTCCAGCGTCTGCAGGGCTCAACTCCTGTGTAGTCTCTCCTGGCACCATTCGGCCTTCATTCCTATCTCCCGCCTGAGTGTGATAAACTCCAGACTGGCCTAGGTTCCCATGGTAGTCAGCTTTCGATCCCTAATAAAGAGAAAAGGTTTACCTAGGCTCACTCTTTTAGAATCTTCAGCTGTGATGGGATGGACCCACTGCCCTTAGGCCCCTGGTTGAGGTGTCAGATGGTAATGATGGACCATGTGTAGGGGCCAACTGTTCACCTCATAGCCAGGAGGCAAGAGTGAGAGCAAAAAACGTCTGAGGCCCTACAATTCCTTCATGGCCACACCCCGGGAGACCTAAGCATCTTCGTAAGGTCCCATTTTCTACAAGTCCATGACACCCTCCCATAGCGCCACCTGGAGGATCGGGCCCTTAACACATGGCTTTCGGGGGACATTTAACATTTAAAAGCTAGAGCCGCATTTTAATTGTATTTTTCTTATTCTTTCACATAACACTCTAGTCATCCTCTGAAAACAGCATGGAGAAGATGAGCCTCCAAAAAGCCCTTCCATAGTTCTGCGTCTCTTCAAGAATAAGTAAAACTTCTCCGTTGCCATTCCAGGAACTCCTAGACATGGTCTCAAAGAATCTTTGCTGTATTTTACAAGATGCTCTTGCCATGCTGGCTCCAAGCTACCCTGCTCTCAACCTTTCCCAAAGACCTCCATGGCCACCCATCCTTCATTTCCAGTCAGACTGCATTCCAGCATCAAACCCCACCTAAAGTGCTTTGTAACACCTGACTTAGTACTTTCAATTAAAATTAGTGCTAAGGAGGGCTGGGGATATTAGCTATCTTTTTGTAAGAGGAAACAGCATTTCAAATCCTGTTTTCCTTTGTCTTTTCTACTAAGAAGGATGGTCTTCACACTGGAAAGAGTAGCATACATCAGTGACTGAGACAAATGATGGAAGAGGTGTCCATAATTGAGATAATTTGCATCACTTTCATGGGATTATAGTCTCACCCAAAGTACCTTTGCCATGATGAAAGGACCACTTATTTCATATTCTACAGTGTATCATGCTGACAAGTTGATGTTTAGCTTTTGATTGACACATGATGATTGTATATATTTATGGTTGCGCTCATGTTTCTATACATGTACACCTTGTGTTGTGATGAAAGCAGAGGCATCAATATAACCATCATCTTAAAGATTTCTAATTTTTTTGCAGTGATAACACTCAAAATCCATTCTTACAATTATTCTGATAAATATATATATAACACATAATACTTACCACATTTTTTCCTCATTAAAATCTGAGTGCTTCTCCATACTCTTATTGTTTGCATATAGACTCTTCCCCCATCTGCCTTCTTATCCTTCTAACCTCATCTTCTACTACTCCTCATGTTCTTCTATGCCAAAATGTTTTCCCACAGAATCCAGTATATAGCTTAGCTGTGGTTAATTTTTATTTTTATTTATTTATTTTTTAATTTGAAAGAGAATAAAACAAAAGGGGGCAGTACAGAGCAGATCAGAACAGGACAACATAGGCAACACAGTACTTTACATTAAGACAACTGGACATCAACAGTAGCTAACACCATATCTCTTACTCTGCTATAGTTGAGCATAGTTTCAGATACAATAATATCAAACATAACACAATAGTATAAAGCCATGCATAG
>PVJX010050723.1:0-10571 GCA_004027295.1 Dolichotis patagonum | reverse complement strand
AAAACATTATGACAGCTATTGCTGATTTAATATCATCCTTCTTAGAAGTCCTACCATGCTTTTTTTGTTCTACTACCATTGGTTCTATCACATTGTGTCTTATTGGAATTTGAATATGTGTGATAGCTCAAACAAATTTTTTTTTCTTTTTTATCAAAAATGAGATATTATAGTACCCATTGAACATTTTCTGTTATTCAGTTCAGAAAGCCCTGTAATTCTTTCACTCTATGCATGGCTTTATATTATTGTGTTATGTTTGATATTATTGTATTTTAAACTATGCTCAACTATAGCAGAGTAAGAGATATGGTGTTAGCTACTGTTGATCCAGTTGACTTAATGTAAAGTACTGTGTTGCCTATGTTGTCTTGTTCTGATCTGCTCTGTACTGCCCCCTTTTGTTTTATTCTCTTTCAAATTAAAAAAAAAATTAAAAAAAAAAAAAGAAAAGAAAATTTTCCTCGGAATGACTAAGCTGTAACTTTATAAACATTAACTTGGAGTTACATATTTTTTAAATCCCTCATTTAATTATTGAACAAAATTTTAAAATATAAGGCCCATTATATTATTTTAACATACAAGAACTGAGAAGGGAATATCTCTTAGAGTAAAAAATGTTTAGTGATATATGGACCTAATGACGGTGGTCCAATTGCCAATGTCATTTTGATCCTGACTGAAACCTCCTAGCCTGGCATTTATCTTCTGCTTTGTTTATTTAGCATATGTTTGCCACACAAAATTAACAGAGTCATCCTGAGGAATCTGTACAGGAATGTAATGTATCTCAATTTCTTATTTTTCATTCCCCTCTCTTCCTTTCACCTCTTCTCCACCCCATTTACACAATCGGTTTCCATTTTTCCACTTTAATTCTCTCTTTAAGAAAATGTCCTCTCCTTTCTTTCCTGTCTCATCCCTTGTTCCCCTTCCAGTTTGAACAAGTTCCCCCAACTTCCCAGAACCCATCCTCCATTCTGCTTCTTATTTATACTTTGACTTTCTCACACAAGAGCAACAGTGCAATATGTAAACTTGTGTCTGATTTATTTCACTTAAAGTTGTATCCTTGAGATGCAACCATTTACCTAAAAATCTCAAATTTATCTTCCTGTATGAGAAAGCATTGCTCCATTATATATATATAAATACCACATTTTCTGTATCTATTCATCTGTTGATGGGCATATCAAATGTTTCAAGCTTTAACTGTTACAAAAAGATTTAACTCTTACGAATTTCCCATGTATATTTGCATCACTGTGGTAAGATGACCTTAACTCTCTCAAGAAAATATTTAGAGACTCAGGTTTAATGCAGTTGTGTAGCATACACCTGGCAAGTGCAAGGTCCACATTCTGGATACTAAAAACAAAGCAAAAAAAAAAAAAGTTATTTAGAAAGGGAATATGTGGGTGGGATGGCACCTCTCTAGTTTTAGTTTTCTGATTTTCACAGTGCTTCACTGGTCTACACTCCCACCAGCAGCAGAGAAGTGTTCCTTTTTCCCCACAGCCCCGCCAGTATTTTTGCTGGCTAATTTCCTGATGATAGCTATTATTTCCAGAGTGAGATGGAATCTCTGCATTGCTTTAATTTGTGTTTCTCACATGAGCCAGTTGCTTCTTTGGTCTCCTTTGTTTTAAATCAGCATTCTATATGTCCGAGGTCTGATCATATGTCTTCAAGCTTCAAGCTACATTTATGCATTCTTGGGCTTCTGCATCTGCCATCCTTCGACTTCTCTAACCATGTCGCGTGAGCCGTTTATAAAGGCTTCTACAGCTCACTGTCGGGCACGCAGCTGGGCCTGAATCATCTCTCCATCACCGACACCTATAGCAGGAGAGGTTTACTGTGGCTCAGATTTTGTCTTTTGTTGTTGTTGTTACCGGAGATCGAACTCAGGACCGCACACTTGCAAGGCAGGCGCTTAAGCCGCTGAGCTAAATCCTCGGCCCTTGGTTCATATTTTAGTCCAAGGTTTATGGCTTCACCATGTGGCAGCAGGGGGAAAGGGCATGGCAGAAGAGAGACTTTCCCGGTGTGGGTGACAGGAAGCAAAGAGAGAAGGAGGGCGTGAAAAGGGAGATACACTCTTCTGATCATGCTCATAGTGAGCAAACATTTTTATTATTATTCCCATAAGCAATTCATCTGAGCTCTTACATAAAATATTTAGATAAACATTATTTTGGTACTTGGTTTGAAATTAAAAGCATTTCCAAAGCTTAGTACAAATTTGTATATCAAAACAATAGAGGAATTGTAGACTAGCAAAAATATTTACTCTTATCATTGTTCATATGCATCCCCAAATACAGAGATTGTTTAAAAAGTTAGTTGTTGACACCCCAGTGCATAATACTTGTCTGTGATGAACAAAACAAAAATTAATGCATTGATATGTAAATTAATGCAACTTATTTTCAGTGTCAGAGTCTCCTTAAGCATTGATCATCATCTATTTCCAAAAGGGCAGATACCACTAAACACTTTGCCTAATACAATGACAACTTATTTCTGATATTTTAAAGGATATGAAAGCAATCAACCGTTAGCTTCTTTATACAAATGATTTTAGAATGCATGTGGAATTCTGCAAGGGATTGTACCAGTAATGTACAATTATAGTAGGATTTATATGTTAAATCTTACTCAAGTTTTTTTTTATATATGTTGCACATTAGTCTTGTACTGAGGTCTGATCAGACAGTTGGATACACCTAGGGGAATAACTGGGAGTACAGAAAGACAAAAGGGCAAATTTCACTGTAAAAGGAGGACCAGGAGGAGCTTGCCTACAGTCGCCTTATTCAGCTACCTCTGTGCTTGACTCTGTTTTATAGGCCAGCAAGAAGCCCAGCTGGAGTTACTGGCATGGACCAGCAACTATAGAAAATGGGTGGATAAGTGTCAAATTAATGAGGAATCAGATTTTTTTTTTCTCTACCAAAATGCCTGTATTTTGACAACTGTCCTCAGGTGCCCTCTTGCCTATGCAGTGCAGGATTACTAGCCTCCTACCTGTAGCTGGGGAGCACGCGGCCTTCTAGAGACCTCCTTGCAGCTGATGTAAGGTCACTCTGGCCTTGGAACTGGGGGTGGGGGGCTGCTTAAGTCAGGACCCCCATTATTTATCACATAGTGTGGTCCCCAACAGTCTTACTTACACATTTTACTTTTTAATTTTATTCTAATGAGCTGAAGTCAAGTTTGGCTTTTAATAATGAAATGGTGTTTTTCTTTCTCTAGTTCTCATTTATTAAATAAGCGCTGTTTACTTAGCAGTGTGAACTCTCTGGTTTTGATTTTGTCATATATGTAGCCGTGGCATTTGTTTTTCAAAAAGGGACACTTGGATTATGAAAGTATCATAATCTTTATACTAAAAATGCCAAAAAATTGCTACTTATTTTAACAGCTCTTAATTTCCCATGTGAAGGTAATAAAAATTTATGTTCTCTGAAATTTACCCATTTATTTCACAGGCAATTAAGTTTGAGATGGATTATACCTACCTCTGCACTATGACATAAAGTCATGTCTACTACTGGTGTTACTAATTACCAGCACAAGCAATTCAAATCATGTGTAAATGAACATGACAAATACAGCTATAGAAACTGGTAATTATCAGTAAATATAAGTTAATATGTGGGAAAGAGTATCAGAGTGAATACTGCATGCAATTTGGAGCCTTTCCAAGAAACATGACTGATATGAACAGGAAGACAGAGTTTATCTGTATTTTATACCTGAGTTATGATGTTTTATTAAAACTTACAATTTGATTCATGACAAATAATTTTGAGTTTATATGTTTGATTCATTTTAGTCTTAATACTAATGCTTACTTTGTAAATTTGCTATTATGAAGATAAAGTAACATAGTACGTGAAGATGGTTTTATATTTATGCTAAAATCAGGGACTCAGACGTTCATTTGGTTTGTCCTCATTTTTTATCTTTTCTCCTATCTGATTATTTTTTATTTTTAAATATGTAATTTTATTTTAGTTATTTATAGTATTAATGAAAGCAATTTCACTTTTTTCTTTTTATTTTTTTTTCACTAAAATTATGTTCCTAAATGCCATCACCATTGGAAAAAGAAATCCACTCTGTTTTCATATTTTGCAGTATGAAATTCTAATACTGAGTCTGAAAATGTGCAAATTTAATTTGGGGCACAGGTGCTTGGCTTTCTAAGTAATGAAATATTACAAACAAGAAAGTAGAAATATAACCTAATAAAGAGAGTATCTATGGAGCGCTATCATGTCATGAAATACCAATTGATTTCTCTTTGAAGCTAGGAAAACAAGCTGAATCAATAAAAGATGAAAGACAAAGGCACAGAAGAGTTTAGCGAGTGTCACAGGAACCCAGGGAACAGAGATTTTCAAAGTGGAACTTTCTCACTTTCACTTGATCAAAACAGATACATGCTGTTTAAGGACTGTGAGAAGCAAGTTTTTTGGCAGGCACAGACTTAAATAGTGCTAAGATGTTTAATATTATTTCAGTGTAGGATTGTGCTATCTATTAGTTCTAAAATGACTCCCCAGAGTCATGTTCAGAGGGGGGCAATTGGGAGGTGACCAGATCAAGGTGCTTATCCCATCAGTGTATTAATTCACTGATGAACCCACACTCGAAGGTGCTAGCAGCAGGTGGGGGCCAGTTGGTAGTGGTGGTTTACTAGTGATGTGATTTGTCCCTCGCTTGTACCTTGTCTTGAAAGTGATATAGTACCACAAGAAGGGCACATATTCTAAAACCTGCAGTTCCTGCCGATAAATACGAATGCTACACATTTCTCTTCATCTTCCTAACATTCATTTGGAAATGGAGGACTGATGCTTCAATAGGTTCAGTTAATCCTTGAATGTGATAGAATTTTTGTATTACTTACTTGACTCCCAAGTATTGTTATGATCTGGATTTTTATGTCTCCATAAAATGTGTATGTTGACATCCCTTACCTCAGGATATTGGTGTTAGAAGTTGGGATGTTTGGGAAGTGACCAAGTTATAGGGGCAAGGCTTTCACAAACCAGATCAGTGTCCTTTAACTAAAGAAACCAGAAACCTGCTCTTCTAACGTGCAAAGGAAGATGCAGTGAGAATGTGCCTCGGCCAAGCCAGAAAACTGACTCTCACCAGATGTCAGATTCTTCTTCACCTTGATCTTGGACTGCAGCTTCCAGAGCCATGAGATGTACATTTGTGTCATTTTTAACATACCTAGATTATCATATTCTATTGTGGCTGCTCTAAAGCACTGGATCGTGGCCCTGAAGCAAGGCCAGCAGATTGCTATAGCTTCTGGTTTCAAACAGGAGCCTAAAGAGAATTCTTTCTGTGGTCTGTTGGCCATTTCAGAACTTTGGAAATGGAATGGTCAGTTCATCAGAAAGAAATAGCAGGTGAGTATGGCGGACTTTAGGGGGCCTGCAGGGGAGAGACCCTGGTGCCTCGGGACCTGCACCATGCAATTGACTCAGGGTGCTCGGAGAACAAGGAGCTCTTCCCCTCTCTGCGGGGTGGCTGTGAGTGTGGCAGACTTTCAGTGGCCTGAAGGAGAGAGACCCTGGCGCTTCGGGACCTGTACCGTTGACTCGGGGTGCCGGGATAACAAGGAACTCTTCCTCTCTCTTGGAGGCAGCTGTGAGCCTGCCCGCTCACAGAGAGAATCAAACATCTCATGTGATCCTGTCTCCCGTCCTGTGTCCCCCCCAACTTAGCAAGTGGGAGCCAGTGAACTACACATCTTGTGTAAAGATTGGCTATGTTATTTAACATACACTCCCCATATGCAAAGATATGGATAACCATTTGGAAGAAAACAAGAGACAATATGACAGATAGTGAAGATCTCTGGTTGTCTAGCTTTGAAATTTATGCTGTCTTATGTCCCGTTCTGTTCTGGTTTGTTGTGTTTAATTTTATGCCATTTAAAATAAAATTAAAAAAAAATAAAGGACTAGATCAAGTCCTAAGTGAGTGGTTAAGGTGTGCCACAGTTAGCAATGACTTACATGGGTGAAAAGAAGTTTTTGATATATTAAGTGAATGAACCAGAGATTTTTGTTTTAATATAGAACTGCTTTAATATTATAGCATTTAAATAATAATTAACTCCAAATTTCCCATCATATTTACCATTAATCACATAGTGACTTCTCTTTTTGAGTTCTAGAATCATGGCACAAAAGGTGCTAATATCAGCACCATGAGGAAGTATTGAGAAAATGAACTGATGAATTTTTTTACAAAGAAGAAAATGTTCATATGAGGCATTATGAATTTGATGCAACAAGCCTAGGGGTTCATCATCGTGGACTATTTCTGTGCAAGAGAGCGTGGATGGAGGTCTTAGTTGTATCATGTCTTTAAATAAAAATTGGTTTCGCTGTGAAGATGGAGGACAAAGGCATGGGAGAGTTTAGTGAGTGTCACAGGAACCAAGAGAAGAGATATTTCAAGGTGGAAATAAGAGTCAAAAGGTTTCAAAAGTAAAAAGAAGACAGGGAAGGCAGTCAGAAAGAGGCATTTACTACAAAGGAGTGTATTAGAATTTTCTCTTTACAACCAATCTGAGAAGTGAAAACCTGAGATTCATAAAATTTTAATAGATTGACAAAGGTCATGGAACTAGTGAAAGGGAGAAGTGAAACAATCCCAGATGTTTAAGTAAGAGAGGATTATGAAACCACTTGAAGTAGTTATAAGGAGGTTACTGGCTGCCATCAAGAAAGTCATGTCTTGAGGATTTTGGAAGCGAAAAAGAGATTGAAAAAGATTTAAGAGTAAGCAGATAGTGAGAAAGCAGGGCACACTACTCTTTTAAGATTTAAGAGAGAGCAGACAGAGATAACTAAGTCAAGGGATTCATAGTGTCAAAGAGGAGATATCCACAGAGGGAAAAGAACTAAATTTGCTAGCCTGGGTACTGCAGAGAATAACATTTTAAGAATTATAAAGAATAGTTCTCAGCCATGAACTGCTTTATACAAAAAATCCAACTATTCAGAATTAAGTGTGTTTCAATGAAAGTCCATTTTTCCAGTTCTTAATATTGATTGTTATATATTTTGATAACAATTTTGTCCAATAACAAATACATCTTATATTTTGTAGAAAATCATTTCAAAATTTAAATAAATGTTCTAATGTAGAACTGTAGATTTTCAGACACTCCCTGAAAAGTAGGATCTTTAGTATTTTAAAAGACTAGTTTATTTTAAGTAGAATCACAGTCATGAATTTTCCTTGTGTGTCTGCTTGATGAACATTTGTATGCAGTAAAGAATGTTTGTTATGGATTAAATCTAAAGTGTCCCCCCAAATCCACATGGTTTAGAAAGGTGACTGAATCAGAGAGCATTGCATTCATCAATGAATTCATCCATTGACGAGTTCAGTAGGTAAATGGGGTGTTAGGGAATAGAATCTCATTGGTTAATTCCTGTGAGGGCATGTCCTTATCCACACCCCCTCCTCTCTGTCTCTCTGTCTGTCTCTGTCTCTCTGTCTCTCTGTCTCTCTCTCCCTCTCTCTGCTTCCTGGCTGTCATGATATGAGCCCTTTTCCTCTCTCATTCCCCTCGACCAACTTACTTGTGACATGAGGCCTGCCAACCTTGGATTGAATTATCTAAAAATGGTTAGCATGAACAAGCCTCTTTTTTTTTAACAAACCTCTTTTAAATTGTGAGAATCTGAATTTTCTCCATATAACAAGTAAACGACTAGTGCAGTATATGTGTGTCTGTGTGTGTGTGTGTGTGTAGACCCATTCTTTTTCTTTATCTGAACAATCAGTGCAGGATACCAACATAAACAAATTAAAATAAGAAAATACATAAAAACATATATTATTCTACATTCTAAGAAACTATAAGAACAATTTGCTTGTTTTTTGGGGGGAAGTTCGAATTCATGATCTCGCTTTTGCCAGGCAGGTGCTTATGCCACTGAGCTAAACCCCCAGCCCGCCCCAGCTTGCTTGATTTTGTGTTGATCCTAGCCATGCCTTTTGAGTAAAGCCAGTAAACATGTGCAGAATGCTAGCCAATCCCTAAACACTTCTCCTTGCTTTGTGTGTATACATGAGTCACACTTAATCCTCTCAGCACCCTTCAAAAAGAGACATTCTTGTCGTGTCTGTTTTCAGGATAAGAAAATCTATCCATTGTCCCAGGTCACAGAACTGATAATTGGAAGATCCAGTCTTGACTCCAGGTCCTAGAGTAAGTAAGTGCCTGCTCGGCAAACGCAAGGTCATGAGTTCGATCCTCAGCACAAAAAAAAAAAAAAAAAAAAGAAGAGAAAACCGAAAAATGAGAAAAGTGAGAAAAAGATATTTTGTACAAGGCAAGGGGACCACAAGATGGAGGGAGAGAGGACGGAAGGAAAGGAAAAAGAATGAAAGTAATTAAAACGCACTGTGCACATAAACTAGCTGCTCGCAATGAACAAAATGAACATGGGCTGCAAACATGTAGTAATAAAAATGTAGTCAAAAGAAGGAAAGAGCTCGGAAAATCTTCTAGGCCATAATAATCCTCTGATTTTGTATTCCAAGTTAAATGGAAACAGTAGCAGAGTCTGACTAAATAGTGGACGGCATTTATTTTAAATTTTGTAAGAATTATTCTCGCTATTCTGCCAATAATAAACAGAAAAGGCATAGTCACTAATTCACGTAGAAACAAAGTTCTCTATTAAAAGGTTTTTACAGTTACCTTTCTAATCAATGGTGAGAGTCCGACCAGATGCAAAACAGTAGATTTGGTAAATATTTCTGTCGCATTTCACAAGTCAATCATTTCATGATCAACTTTACTTAAAACTACATGCAGATTCTGGATAATGTGTTCACTCCTTGCAGCTTGATCCATCTGTTAATCTGGGTTTGAACTACTGCAATAAATTTTTATGTAGTTTAATTTCTTCCCATCTGCCCCTATACCCCTACTCCAATCACCATTCGACAGTAGGGATGATTCTTTAACATCTCTTTCCTTTGTTCAAATTCTCTACCAAACTTTCCATTTTGTTTGTTTGTTTCCTTTTTGGTACAAAGGACTGAATGGAGGGCCTCATGCGTGTTAAGTGTATACTGTTTCCCTGAGCTGCACTGCCATTCCTCTATTCCATTTACAATAAAAGCCAAGTGTCATAAAATAAGGATACTATGAGAGCACATGTTCATTACTTTCCTCTTACCTTGTTCTCCTGCTATTCTCCCAATTACAGTTTCCACCCTAGTTTTCTGTGTACTTACTTAAAAGTACTGTCTCTACTAACTAAGTTACTGCCATAAATGTTTCTATAGTCCAATCTATCTATTGTTTCCTTTTGGTCTATGATCAAATGTTTGTCTATTCAAAACAATTTTCCTGGTCATTTCATGGAAAAATAAAGAAGGAAAGAAGGAAGGAAGGAAAAGAGGGAAGAGAGAAGACAACAAGGAATATATCTTTATCAAACAAATTTGAACTAGTTTACTATTAGTCTTATAAAAGCAAGGTATAGCATGACAAAGATTTTCCAGGTATAATAGATATGTGAAACATGTTGCAATTATAAATAATTCAGTGTATAGGAAAACGACCATGTAATACTCATAATCCACTTATTTGAATTCACAACCAGTATTTCTTCTTTGAAAAAAATGTCACAATACCTAAGTGAAAATACATAAAATAACAAATTATGTAACAAAGATAAATTTTACTAAAATGTACACATCTTTACAATTGCGTTTATTACTACAAATAAAAATAAACTTGTTTACAATATGAATTTGTTATGTAATAATACTTTCATTAGACAACATATATAAAATATATTTTTAACATACTACAGGGTCATTTATATAGAAGTAATTCATGGTTAATTTGGTCATTTACAAATACAAAAAAAAGTGTTTAAGTAGAACAAAGAGGAATAAAGGCCTAATCTCACCAAGTTCCGAAGCACACAGTAATTCCTGTTCCTTCTATAAACTCACGAATGGGGTTGATATTTTGTTTATTTTGCTTTTCAATGGTATACATTCCTTGAGGTTTTCTTTATTGTAGTCCTCTAGTTCTTCTTCAGCAAAAGCCAGAGCCTGCGCATCTTCTGTAAGTATCACCATGGAATCAGTAAGTCAAACTCTGGGCTCACGCCTCCAGAAGCAGGCTGGTCTGTCCTTTTATCCTGGCACCTCTCCTGTTGGGGAGAGGGCGCCCAGTGAGGCTGTCGCCAACCTTCATTTCCCTAGAAACCCAAAGCCTTCTTCTTTCTCCCACCGTTTACATCGGAATTTTTTTTTTATAATTTTATTTAAAGAGGAAAAAACAAAACAAAATAAACAGAATAAAGAGTAGCAACCATACAGTATTCCAAGGAAAAAAGGAAAAGTACAACAATAAAACCTAAGAAATTATTACTTGACTAATTACATACTGACTTCTTGGAAATAGTTGTTCAAATTACAAAGTTAAAGCATGTAAAGTAGACATTCAAACAGTGAGACTGTTAACAGTTCTGCTCCACGATCTGACAAAA
>PVJX010050722.1:0-10572 GCA_004027295.1 Dolichotis patagonum | reverse complement strand
TGTTTGTTGAATGACTGAGTGCCTCAGACAGAACTAGGGGAGAGTCTGTCCTGGCTCGGGCCCCCTCTCCTCGCAGCATCCCTCTTGCCTTTAGGGTCCTGGCCTGCTTCACATATCCCACAGGCTCAGGCTGCCCACTTCTGATGCTGAACCTCTTGTCTTTAGTCTTCCTGCAAGGAGAATCCTTTTAACCGGAAGCCATCGCCTGCAGCGTCTCCAACTGCCAAGAAGGCCACCAAGGGACCCAAGCCAGCAAGGCCACCTGCCCCAGGACATGGCTTTCCGCTTATCAAACGCAAGGTGTCAGCAGGGAGCCCCCCCAGAGACCCAGCTGGCCTGGGCCTGGCACCCTCCTCTTTGCAACGCTCGGCTGGGTGTCAGGGCTGCTGCCCGCTGATGTTCAGTAGGGGCCCTGGGTGCCCCAGGTGGGAGTCCAGGGGATTTGAAGCAGGCTGGAGAGCAGTGGGCGGTGCACCGCGCTGTTATACACAAATGTTCACGTTTCAATGCTCGAGTGAAAGGCCGCTCCTTAGAGTGGATCCCTCCCAATCCCGTGGGGAAATCCTTTTGTAGTGGCCAAGAAAGGAAGCGGTTTCCCCAAGAGGAAGAAGTGTCTCTCAGTAGCACAGAGCAGGGGGTGGTCCCCACCCTGACCCTTTGCCACACCCACGCTGGATGTGAGCCAGAACCTGGTCCCTGGAGCTTGCACAACCAGTGTTAGCCAGAAAGATGGGCACGGCCCCTGGCAGCAGCCTGGGCTAGAGGCGGGCAGCAGTGGGTGGGAGGGCCAGCTGTCCTTCCGGTGACCAGGGTCCCGCCGGCAGGTCCAGGCGGACCAGTATGTCCCCGAGGAGGACATCTACGGAGAGATGGATGCCATCGAGCGCCAGCTGGATGCGCTGGAGCACCGCGGGGTCCTGCTGGAGGAGAAGCTGCGAGGCGGGGCCAGTGGTGCGGCGGTGCTGCCCGGGGTCGGTGGGAGGCGCTGGGGTGGCGGGAGCCCCGCTTCCTGGGCTGCCGGGCCTGGCCTGAGTGGCTGTCTGGCTTGCAGAGGGCCGAGAGGACGACATGCTGGTGGACTGGTTCAAGCTTATCCATGAGAAGCACCTGCTGGTGCGGCGTGAGTCCGAGCTCATCTACATGTGAGTCCTGGCCCGCAACTGTGCAGGGCCCGCTGCGCTGGGCACTGGCCCTGACGCTGCGTCCTCTGCGGACCCCTGGGCCCTGGGCAGAATCGCTCACCCCTACCTTGTTCCCTTCCCCACCCCAGCTTCAAGCAGCAGAACCTGGAGCAGCGCCAGGCTGACGTGGAGTACGAGCTTCGGTGCCTTCTCAACAAGCCGGGTGAGCGTCCACCCCGGCCCGGGGATCCGAGGAGCAGAGCTGAGCCTTCCTCTCTGGATGGGAGAAGGGGGGCAGGGGATCTGGTCCTCTAGGAGGACAGTGATTATATCGGTGGCAGCTAGAGTCAGGAGAGGGGACCACATGGACGTGGTGGCGGCAAGGAGTCCACGATGATGAGGATAATGGACTCTAGGTGACAGCTCTAGAGTCCGGGCCGGGGGCAGCCCTTCCTATTTTGGGCGGGTGTCAGTCCTTGCTGTGTGACTTTGGGTGGTCTCTTTGCCTCTCTGGGCCTCATTGGCTGCGTATGTGGCTGTGGCATGGAGTGAACCACAGCTACAAGCAGGGA
This sequence comes from Dolichotis patagonum, assembly GCA_004027295.1. Classification (NCBI taxonomy): domain Eukaryota; kingdom Metazoa; phylum Chordata; class Mammalia; order Rodentia; family Caviidae; genus Dolichotis; species Dolichotis patagonum. The sequence continues at coordinate 8,879 of PVJX010050722.1, read as the reverse complement.
AGACACAACTAGAATGTGAGAACTGAGTTGGGTGTGGGGGCACGTGCCTGAAATTGCAGCACTCAGGAGGCTGAGGCAGGAGGATTGACTCAAATTCGAGGCCAACTTGGGGTACATAGTCCAAGGCCAGCCTGAACGACATAAAGAGATCCTGTTTCAAACTGAGTAAACTCAGAACAGTAAAAACAAAACAAGAAAAGGTTGGAGCCATGGCTTCTGACTCCCTTCCCATGGTGCCAGGCCTTGGTGTGGGCCACCATCACCATCTCACAGATGAGGGAGTGGAGATTGGAGGGCCTGGGGCATGTCCCTGTATGCACAGCCTCTCCTGCCTCTGAGACTGTGGCCCTGTCTCCCTGTTGATGGGGAAGCTTGAGTGGCTGGCGTGTCCCCAGAGAAACCACAGAATGTCCCTGGCCTCCATGCCAGCTGTGTCTCCAGGATCCTGGGTCCCGGCTGCCCCCCAGGGGCCACAGTGACACCTTGTGGCCAGAGTGGGTAAAGCACTCTGCTTCCCAGGCAGCCTGGCTCCAGGCTTCCTCCTTCTCCAGCCCCTCCTTGTCATCTGGTCCCAAAGGTTGTTTTTGGAGGACAAAGCGTGTTGATAGGCCCGTGGGAGGGTTGGAAACCCATCGGATACCACAGCTCATGGTGCCAGGCTTCTCTGGTTCAAAATTCTGGCCCCACCTTAGCTGTGTGTCAAGGATTTACTTTCCTCGAGCCTCAGTTTCCCCACGTGTAGACTGGGGACATAACTCAGCCTTCAGATTTGGGAAGTCACAGAGCAGAATTTGAACTTGGATGGTGGCAAGGTGAGGAGGGTCAGGGTGTGGGCAGTGGCCAAGGGGATCAGGGTGCGCTTTCAAGATTTGCATCAGAGGGCCAGGGATTTAGCTCAGTGGCTTAAGCGCCTGCCTGGCAAGCGTGAGGTCGTGAGTTCGATCCTTGGTACCAAAAAAAAAAAAAAAAAGATTTGCATCAGGTATTGGGAAGGCATTGCAGAGTGGGCTGTGGGGAGAGAGCACAGGGCACAGGTGGCCACCGTGGGACAGCTCTGGGCCTCCCTGTCATCTCCTCATCCCAGTCCTGCCCCCTGTGGAGCCACCTTTCACACCCTGTTGTGTGGATGAGCAAAGACGAGCTGGAAGCCCCAGATGAGTGCGGGCTCTGCTCTTAGAGTGTGTGCCATGCTCCCTGCCAGGCCCCCTGAGGAGGGTGCTTGGTAGGCAGCTTTGGGTCCTTGGTCCCTTCTACAGTGACCTTCATTCTCTCCAGTCCCCCTGTCCTGGGCCCTTCCTTCCGTGTACTTGGTATCCGGCCCAGGGCCTGCCTGCCGCGCTCAGGAGCTGTCTCTTGTTGTTCTGGGAAGGAGGAGGGTTTTCTGGCCACTCACGCCCAGCCCTGCCCCCTGGTAGAAAAAGACTGGACAGAAGAGGACAAGAGCCGGGAGAAGGTGCTGCTGCAGGAGCTCATGACCCTCATCGAGCAGCGCAACGCCATCGTCAACTGTCTGGATGAGGACCGGCAGAGGTGACCTAGCTGGAGGGGAGAGGCTGGACGGGCTGTGGCGGCTGCCGTGGGTGGGACAGCTCCCTGCAGAGCCTGGGTTACAGCCCCACGGCCCGGCCAGGCCAGGCCTGTCCTCAGTGTCAGCAACCCAGCATCCCCAGGCCAGCCCCTGGGGGCTCAGAGGCGGGAAGGTTCCTCCTGTGGGTGCTCAGCTTCCCTTTCCTGCTCCAGGGAAGAAGAGGAAGACAAGATGTTGGAAGCCATGATCAAGAGGAAGGGTGAGTCCCCTCCTGGGGGCTGGGGGTTCTGCACCTCAGCTCGGGTTTTCAGCCTGGGGCTGGAGGGTAAGGGGCAGGTCTGATGTAGGGCTGGAGCCAGTGTCATGGGAATTGTGGGGCACACAGTGCCAGGCTGCTTTCCTGGGACAGCAGCCTCAGGTAGGCAGGCCTTGGCCCATCCTTGCAGGGTGGCTGTGGGCCCAGCTGCCCACAGGACACTTTCCCCGTGTGAGTGTGCTGGCCTTATGGCCGGCTCCTGCTGAGACCTGCAGATTGCCTGGAGGGGTCTGCAGGTCACAATAGCAGTGGCTGCTTGTGGTCACATGTGCCTGGAATAGTGACAGAGCACTGGCTTGACTCGGTTTCCATTAGCAACTCTGGCCTTGTGGGTTTCTCTACTCAGGCTGGAGTCAGATAGCTGGGATTCTAGTCCCGGCTTGGCACACAGGCTGAGTGACTTTCAGCTGTCTGCCTGCACCCCCTACCCCTGTGTCTGCAGAGTGGAGTGACGGGGCACCCCTCCCCTGCATGTGCTGATTATAGAGACAACCTCTGTAGTACGCTTAGCCCAGGCCTGGCATCTGCAAAGAGCTCAGCTGGGATCCGCTCACTTCAAAGGCCTGCATTTTCCTTGTGGCAGCTGGAGCAGTGGATAAGTTCTGAGTTTCTGCTGGCTCAGATGTCGGTGTTTGTGTTAGGGCCCAGTCTAGGTAGAGTGAGCTTTTGAGCATTAAGTGCGACACATTGGGGTTGCATCGATGCAAATCTCCTGGTTTTTGCCAGAACATTAGGAGAGTACAGTCCCCACCCTCTAGGGAAAAAGGAGACTGGAACGTGAAGTGACTTGCCTAAGGTTTCTGCAGGAGGCAGGCGGCTGGGCCAAGCTCCCGCTGTCCACACACCTGCTCAGTTCCCCGGGAGGACTGAGGCCCCTTCCCCCGGTAAAGCGCGCCCTTTGCTCGCTGCAGAGTTCCAGAAGGAGGCTGAATCCGAGGGCAAGAAGAAGGGGAAGTTCAAGACCATGAAGGTGCTGAAGATGTTGGGGAATAAGCGTGACACCAAGAGCAAGGCCCCTGGCGACAAGAGCTGACAGTGAGAGAAGCCACCGGGACTGCCCCCTCCTGGGTCCTCACGGGTCAGGGGAGCACCCTGCTGCCCTCCGATCAGCCGAGGGCTGAGACCACTTACGGGCAGGGAGCCTGTGGGTGGCCTCTCCCGTCTCAGGGTCCCTGGCTGCTCCGCACCAAAGAGTTGCCTTCCCTCTTCCCTGCACCCAGACAGCGGGGACTCAGCCTGCGCAGTCGGTCTGACGTCTCCAGATGCCTTGAGGGACCCGAAGCGCAGGCAGGGACCAGGGGCCGGGGAGGGTGGTGGCGGGCCACATGCACTGCTCATCCTGCCCTGCCCAGCCCAGCCTCAGGCCTGGCGGGGAAGCTCCTTGGCTGCTTTCCTGCCGAACACACCGGACAGGACTGTGTGACACTCAGTGTCCTCTATAGGCCTCCGGGCTGCTGCTCCTCTTGGCTGGCCAGCAGCGGGGCTGCCTGACCAGCTTCCTCCTGCCCAGCCGGGACCTTGAGTCTCTGCCTCCTGTCCAGTGCGGGTGTCCTGAATCTCTCATCCCCTTTGCTCGGACACTCTATTTATGAAGTCTCCAGCTGAGTTTGAGCTGTTACTGAGTGGTTTGTGTTGTGTCAGATGTGAGTGGGCCCGATGGGCAAACTCACCGCCTCCGTCTCCCTGAGCTCCAGGGCTCTTATCTCCCCTCTTCCAGGGGAAGCCTCACTTCCCACCTCACAGGGCCCCGATGGCTGTGCCAGGGCTGGTGGGTGCCCCTGCTGGCTGCCCCAGTGCTGAGTCCCCAGCAAAGGGCCTTTGTGGGGCAGCCCTAGTCAGAGCTCTGGTCCCAGTCCTCAGCCTAGGGAGGTGCGCTTCAGGTAGGTGCTAACTCTGGTTCTTTAATAAGTCTGACCCCTCATTTAGACTTTCCTTCCCAGCCACACGTGGGGGTCAGGCCCATTTCTGTTTGTGGTCATCGCTACTCTGTCTCCTGTTGTTTATTCTCTCCTGATTCCTTCCCCTCAGAGGACTGATGACCACCAACCACGGCGTGGCTGTGGAAGAGGACAGGGACACCACTTTTGTCCAGGGAGTGTGCCCGGCAGCTCTTGGTCAAAGCACTGTTCCATAGCTCTATCTGCAAGCCCCCCGCCCCCAGGCGCTTGGGGAAGAGATGGCACTGTATTAACTCGAGGGTGCTCCTCGCAACAATAAACGGAGACGAGCTGAGTTCTCGGGCCCCAGCCGTGCCTCCTGGCCAGGCATCTCTGTTCCCCAGTGGGGTCTGGGCCATGGTGGGGTCAGTGTCCCACTTGCAAGGGTGGTGGCTGCCCTTACCTAAGTCATTGGTCACTTGGGGCAATCATTGTAGACCCAAGGGATAGCAGATCGGTTCTATTTGTCAGAAGAGACTGGGGATCCAGATTCATCTGCATGTAATTTGTAAATGTTAACCCCTGCTCTGAAGTTGGCCTGGGGTTCTCCAGTTTGCTGCTTCTGGACATTATGATGGACTCTGGAGGTGGCGGAGGGTGTGTCCTGTCACATTCCTGCCTTGGTCCTCAGATCCTTGAGGGACCGTGACCCAAGCTTCCCTTGGATGTTCCTGAGCCAGCCCCACTCTGTTGGGCAAAACACGGGGCTCAGGGCCTGGTGGACCCACATGCCTGCATCCAGTGCGGGAGACGGCTGGTGGGGCCTGTTGATAGTTGCAAAATATTTTGATTTATAGGGAAAGGAGAAATGACAGCCTCCCGGAGAGGGCTGGAAGGGTAGGAACAATGAGCCTGATGTCCTGCGTACCAGGCAGGGGCAGGAGTGGGGTCAGGGCACCACGCAGCTTATGTTGGGGCCTCACAGACGGACGGACCACAGTCGAGGTTCTGGGTTTTGTTCAGGGTCGCAAAATGCATGCCAGAGCTGGACCTGCAAAGCCAGGGCCCCTTCAGCCTGGGTCCCTGGGTCCCCGCTCTGCTTCACCCGGTGGACCGCATTTAGCAGGAGACAGCGCTAACTTGAGGCTTGGAGGCTGCTTGCTGTTTTGAAGCCCTTGGGCCCGGTGTCTGAGCCTGCGTTTTCAGGCCTGCTGAGCTACTTGGCCGGCTCAGCACCTCCCGTAGCGAGCTGCCAAGGGGTGCTGACAGGTGTTCCCTCCGCTGCCTCTTCAGTGTGCAGCGGGGAGCTGGAAACCACCTGAGCTCCACAAATCTACACTCGCGCTCGGCCAAAAGGTGGAGTGATTGTGCGCTACAGATCCTAGCTTTTTGAGCAAATAAGCGTTATTCTTCTGAAAACAAGGTAGTGCACAGAATGACCCGAGTTAAATGTTTTATTGGCCAATTAATTGGTGTGGTTAAACGTTCGCCCGGGGTTATACGAAGCAGAATACACAGATGGGTGGAAGAAGGCATCTTTTTCAGTCTCAAGTTCAGCAGTGAAAGGAGTGGGGCACGCAGAGGCTGGAGGTGGTAAGGAGAGAGCCACGGGTGCCTGGTGACAAGCGTCCATGGTGGCGAGACCTGGGCCTTGCTGTCACTGAGAAAGGTCTCAAGTCTGTGTGATTGGGTGGCTCAGAGGTTCCAGCAGTGGCCCCAGCATTCCAGGTGGCGTCCAAGGAGGGCCCTGCCTGCCCCACGCTGTCACAGGCAGGGCAGTGCTGGCCGCCTTTGATGTGGCTGAGGGCCAGTACGGTGAGCTGTCCTGTTCCATCTCTGGCTCGCTAGCAGGTGGCCAGGGCCTTTCTAAGTTCCTCGCACCTCTTGCGGTCAATGTCTTCCATTTCCCGTATCTTCTGCAAAGGGGATCAGGGAAAGCCAGTGTCAGAGAGGCGCTGACGGAGCCACCGTGATGTGGGCAGATCTCGAGACCCCCTGACCCCGTGACTTGAGCCACGGCGCTCCGTGGTCTCTCCTCTCGTCATGCTCCACGCCTGGGTCTGGCCTGGCCCACCCCTTCCCCTCGTGGCTGTGGACATCTCCTACCTGGGAGATCTCGGTGAGGATGATCCCGTGGTACTGTCTGCCCTGTCCCAGGGCCTCCATGGAAGCCAGGAATTCCTTCCTCTCCTGGATCTCCCTCACCACTGGACACAGGAGGAAGGACATGAGTGCAGGGACACGGGGACCTCAGGTTCCTGTGAGGGGGTGGTTGCTTCTCTTGGGGAGAGACTGGTGTTCTGCATCAGAAACTTTTTTTTCTTTTGGCCCCACCCAGTTCTACACCACACTCACACACACACACACACACACTCACACACTCACACACACACACACAGAGCTTACGTTCTTCAAACCGGTCCAGCTCAGGGGCTGGCTCCTCCCGCACAGCGGGGCCTTTTCTCTTCTGTTCCTTTGGGTCCTTCCCAGTGGCAAAGATATTTTGGAGTCTTCGTTTCTCCTCCTCCAGATCTCCTACAGGACCCAGAAATGGCCTTGCTAGGCCTGAAGGGCACCTGTACCTGTGTGTTTCCAGCCAGGTGTGCTATGGGGTTCCTGTGTCATGGGGAGAGGGCTTAGCAGACTGTGGCTTCACCCCTGGGTGCACCTGAGCTTGTCCTGTCAGGGTGAGGGGAAGCAGCGGAAGGAAGCAAGGAAGGAGATGTGCTAAAGCCCGTGCGAAAGTTCAGGGTCCTGGGGTCTCAGTGGTGGCAGCCTGGGTGCTGGGAACTGTGGGGACTCTCAGGAGGGTCTGGCCAAGAGTCATGGCAGATGCAAGGGAGGCGGTGGGGAAGGGGCCTCTGTGAAGTGGGCTGGCGAGCAGAGAAGTACGATTCCAGGGACCAGGAGGGTGAGAGGAGCAGCAGTGACACCTGACTTGGCTTAATGGCATCCAGTTAATCAGGAGAGAAAGTCTGGCCTGACTGGTTCCCCTGAACCTCCCCAAGCTAAGGCAGTTGTGGAGGCTGGAGAATCTGGTCAGATGCTTGCCCGCCTGCTCTGCGGCCTTTTCCCATGACCCTGGAAGACAGGAAGCCACTAGCCCAGGCCCTGACACTTACTGGTGGCTTGAGGCTTGAACTGCTCGCGGCTGTAGGCCCCGTTGGCCTGGCACAGGCTGGCCGGCCGGAGGTGGCACCGGGTTGTCAGGGTGGGAGACAGGTAGGTGGCCGAGGCTGGCTGCTTGGCAGGTGAAGCCATCTGGCTTGACGTTGGGCTGCACTGTAGGGGCAGAGGGTCTCCCCCTGGGGACAGAAGGTCGGCGAGAAGACCTGGTTTTGTTGCTTGTTTGAGACAGGGTCTCACTAGTTCAGACTGACCTTGAACTCATCATGTAGCCCAGGCTGGCCTCAAACTCATGGCGATCCTCCTGCCTCAGCCTTCAGGGTGCTGGGATTACAGATGTGAGCTGTTTTTTTTTTTTTTTTCTCCCTAAATAACAGTGATGCCCACCTATTACAAGTCAGATGGTGCTGAGGAGCCTTCGGGTGCCCTCCAAGCCTTACCTCTGAGGAGCGATGGTGGTGTGGCAGTTTCTCCTCCCTTTGCTGATAAACGTGCTCAGAGAGCCACGTGTGTGTATGTTTTACGCGCACACAAGATTGATTTTTCAAAACACTGGATCCTATCATGTCAATAACCGACCCTTTTTACTCAATAATATATCGTGGATATCATTCTAGAAAAATCTGTTTATATATAACTTATTTTTATAGCTATCTACTGCTTAGAATGGTTATATTATTTATTTGCCTAGTCTCCTAGTTTCAGAACTTTGGGTGTCTGGGTTTTTCTGTCTGTCAGTCAGTTTTGTTTTGTTTTCACTCTTCCCAGCAGTGCTGCAGTAAACGTTCTTGTACACCGTCTATGCCTGGTGCTTTTGTTTCTGTTTTCCTTCCACTTGGGCCGTGGGCCGGGAGGGACGGATCGGGCAGTAACAGTCACCTGTCCTGCTGTGGCCCGTCTTGGCCCATGCCTGGGCCCCTTCCCAGAACACCAAGTGGGTCTGTTCCTATCATGGTTCTGATCTGGTCCCTCTCCCCCTCTCCAGCCTTCTACAAATCCACTCCTCAAATACGGATTCAGCATCATCTCTGTGCTGGGTCCTGGCCACCATGCCAGTGGGAAATAAAGCGAAGTCTGGCCTTCCTAGGGCATATGTCAGGGAGGCATATGGGTGAGAGCATCCTAAGTGACGCAGTGTTAGATGGCTGGGTCACCGGTATGTCCCAGTGGGACTTATGGTTTTTGTTTGAGACAATGGAGTTTTGTCTAGCCTTGAACTCACTATCCTAGGTTGGCCTGGAACTCGAAGTGATCCTCCTGCCTCAGCCTCCCCAGTGCAGGGATTATAGGCATGTGGTACCTCTCCTGGCTAGAACTATCAGTTTTAAGGGGTGACAGGAGGCCTTGTGAAGAAGGGGACATCTGAGAAAAGAGCAGAGCTTGCAGGGAGGCCAGCTCTGCAGACAGCTTAGGGAAGGGCCTGCTGGTCAGAGGGACAGCTGGAGTGGAGGCCCGAGACTCAGGCTGAGGTGGGGTCGGGGGGAGGGCATAGGTCACGGGCCACTGAAGGATGGAGAACAGGCGACCACTGGCTGCCACTGAAAGTCCTGCATACGGGCAGAGAGCAGGGAGACCTGTCTTCCGGAGCCATTCAACTAATGTGGAGTGACGCTAGGGCCCCAGTGGTGACAGATGGAGTCAGGGTCCAGATGAGCTGCGAAGGCCAGGCAGACGGGGCTGAGGGAATGAGGTACACTGAGGGTGACCCCAAGGGGTGTGTTCTGAGAGTCTAGGCGGGGGCAGCTGCCATCTCCCCACCTGTCTGCCCCTCCTCTGACCCTCAGCTGAGGGCCACGCTGCCCCTTTCCCTGTCTTCCCTGGAGAGAGACCTCGCTGCCCAGAATGCCGCCCCCCCCCCCACGCTCCGTCTCCCGCCTCCATCTCCAGTTCTGTCTCTGCCTCCAGTCTCAGCAAGGAGCCTGGGTGTGTGGCACCTGCCGCAGCATCTAAACCAACCTCAAAGTAGCTTGAAGGGGCTGGGGATGTCGCATAGCAGCACACCGCCTGCCTGCCAAGCATGAGGTCGTGAGCT
>PVJX010050721.1:0-10572 GCA_004027295.1 Dolichotis patagonum | reverse complement strand
ACAGGTACGTACCTTTTCTCAACGCAGTCACAGGGGCCGCAGAAGTCGCAAGGAGGATTCAAGTTCCCCGTACGGGCCACCAATTGTCCGGCGCCGACTCCGTCCCGCGGAAGAGAGCACACGAACACTGGACTTCTGCAAGCTCCTTTATTGACCGGGCAGCAACCTCATCACATGTCCGTCCTTGACGGCTCCCTGCATGTTGTGCAATGAGCACTTCCTTACACTAAGCTTATAAGCTATCTATAGCCAATCGAAGGGTTCTACGTGGAGGCGAGCTATTGGCCATTAGCGCGGGGCAGATTGCGTGTAGCCATATTTGGTGCTGGTTGCAACCTGAGCAAGAACCCGGAAGCAGGATGTAGGCGCCATTTGGGCACACGATGGGCGGGGGAGCGGTATAGGCGGAGTGCGGGCACCATCTTGTGCGCATGCCCATTAGGACTGGCTCCCAACACTAAGGGACTCCAGAAATTGCCTTGTCTTCTGTTTTGTAGAGTTTGCCGTTAAAAAAGTTTTCTGTGAGCAACTGTGTTGAGGAAGAGGCACAAGAGTCGCTGTCACTGCCCACATTCTCTCCACTTGCACCATTACAATGTGCAGACTTCGTTGCTTAGAGAACAGGAAGCATTGCATGGAGTCCTGACTCAGTTCAGTCCAGACATCCCGCAGCAGCTGCTTATGCTCAGTCCAGCCTTAGGGAAGGAGATGTGATCTGAGACGTTTGTAGTTGTTGATTTGGAACTCAAGGGTGTGACAAGGAAGAATGAGAAGCAAACATTTCCTCAGGAGTTTTGAGCACAGGATAGGGAAGGAGGAGGTCGTTTTTTACAGGACATAGGTCCTTCTACTTACCAAAGCTTGGAGGCTGTGTGAACACCTTGCACAAAGGAAATATTTTCTGAACAAAACTTGCTCTCAGTGTGCTGACTATCGAATGGAAGATCTACTCTAACTTTTGCCCATTCATTCCAGGAACCCTGAGCTTTTGTGGAGCGAGTCCCTTCCTCTTTGTGCATTCACTGTAATCATGCTTTTGTCTAGGGTCTCCTTTCAGTTTCCCCTGTTTCATTTCATAGTTTAGAATGGGTAGAGCTGGGAAGAGTACAGAGGAGAGGATGCTGGGATTGATGGCAGAAGGGCATCATGGCTTTCACAGGTAGAGGCCTTTGGAACTGCACACAAAAGACTCTTAGGACTGCAAAGGTTATTGTAATACATGTAAAAATGCAAATATCAAGCTGGAGACCAGGATTAGGCAGAAGGCTGTATCATCAAGATGATGCAACGTAGTGCTATGAGCCTCCATTTGAAGATCCTGAGCCAACCCTGGAGATCAGAAATAACTTCATGCATATTTTTATGAAAGGGACCCTGGTGAAGACATTGAAACTCCTCCCAATATTCAGAATGACTAAAAGAAATAGGAGTAATGTACATTATGGTAAGCCCAGTATCATAGTTAAACTGACTGTGTATTCACAGGATTCAGTGTTTGCCAAGCCAGTTGACAGCTGCCTCAAGGGTGAGAAGATTTTGTGCAATTTCTTCAATGGGAGTTGGATCATTAATTCTAAGGCATCATTTTGGAATTAGGCAGTCCTAGTTTGGGCAGCTTGGATACAGTGAGTTATAGAGACCGCTGTAGTGATAAAAACAATTAATGATGAATGTAAATATTATGTAATTTAAACATTTACAATTTAAATATAATACATATTTTTGATAAATTAGTCATTATTTTGAAGATATTAAAACACAACAAAAGGTAGTAAAATACAACAGAACAAGACAGAGCAAAGCCAATCGCTGTGAAATTGGTACAGAACTTCACAGCAGGATAAAGGGATAACAGTAATAGGTACCATAGTATATCTTGTTACCTTCACAGTATTTGTCCTTTCAATCAGGTGTAGAAAAGTCAAAGCAAATACAGAACATCTTAATACCTATCATAACAGAGTATTGAATAGATCAATACAATTACTCAGAGCAAAGCAAAACCCTGATAACAATATTTGCCTTCAAAGAGAAGATAGAAGGAAATTCCTGATATGTTCCATATTGTATATGGTCATCCTCCCAGGAGATACTCAGACCTCTGGCTCCCATTTGCTAATGTGGTGGGGCAGGGAAGGAGGATGGGATGTTTGATTCTCAGCCCCTGCACCAGATGGACCAGGGAGGTGACCGTGTTGCATTGTTGCCCAGTGCCCCAAGTTCCACCATGGCGGGGATTTTAAGAGAGGCTGGCTGGCTGGTTCTCTCTCTCGGTTGCCCATACAATATATATTTTAAAAGCAGCACTCTATCTCTGTCTGTGCATTAAGAGTGTATTTCACATTGCACATTGAATTTTAAATGTCTTTCTTCAAATCATGCTTTTACATTGTCTTTGACTAAATTCTTATCTTAACTCACTACATACCTAGGGAGCCCTCCGGCCCCCTCCTCCAAGCCTGCTTGTCCCCCTCTCTGCATGTTTTCATCCAGGCTCTGCTGCTCTAGGCTGGGCACAGCCTGGCTGAGCCTCGGCCCAGGCTAATGCTGGTTTTCCCCAAGGACCCCTACTTTGCATCCTGCATCTCCCCAATGTCAGGATCATGGTGGGGATCAGGGAGCAATACAGAGAGAGATGTGAAATCAGCTCAGGGAAGATCCAAAACCGCTGCTTCCCACACACCTTAGAAACATAGAAGGCTCCACTTAGAAAAGGTGGATTTGTCAAAGGAGCCACTGAATGGTGGAAATGCTGCAGAACACCTTTAGGGACTCAGGGAAGAAGAGAAGCTTGGGGCCTATGGCTACAGCTATCAATGGAGTAACATCAGTGCTGGTCTTGCTCTTGGAGAAGCCTGACTTTGGCAAGGATCACAACGGAGATCAGCACTCTGAAGATCAGGAGAGTAAAGAGGCCTCAGTGCTGGCTTCTCCCTGCAGGGGTCTACTGTGAGGCTCCATCCTCCCCATATACAGGAACAGGTGGTGACTGACCCCACCACCACGTGAGACTTAGATGACCCCTCCGCCAACCGTTCCCTGTAAAGGGACCTCGCACCTTCCCTTAAGGAGCATTGCCCTTAGTGTATTCCTCAACTGGAAACGTGAGTTAATCTGTGGGAAAGGGACTCTACAAGTTCTCCAATTTAATAAAATTGGCACTGAGAGACAGGAAATTATAAGAGCAACTCTTACTCTTTCCCCTCATATCAAAGATATACGATCACAAATTTTTATTCAAGTTCTAAGTTCAGAAACCCATCTTGAGCTGTGGGAGCTCACAGTCGTATGTCAGCTCTGGAATGGAGAAGGCAGAGCCTGGTAAGAGCTTGGTGAGGTGAATATCAGTGAGGTCCAATGGCCCCAGGTAGAGATGGTGAAAGTAGGTGACCACTATGTACTAATGACGCTTGTCCACAGGTGTGATTTCCCCAGTTCAGCTACAGCAGTAAGGATGAGACCAGGTGACGTCCTCACAGACCCTATCTCTCACCGGCCCTGTCCCTGAATTCTCCACAACTTCAGTGCTTACTGGTGTTCCTGGATCTGCCAAACCTCAGGGAAGAGAAGAAGCTTGCATGGATGGGAGAAATAGGTGATGAGGCTGTCAGGAAGTACAACCAGTTTCTCCCTAGAGAGACTTGATCTCCAGCAACAGAGACACAGCCCCTAGCAAGGTTTCCTACAATTGAACTCTGACACCCCTCAGAAACACACAGAGGTGTGTGTTTCATGTTGAGTCCTGACCCAAAATTCCCTGCAAAGATGCTTGGTACCAGGGAGTATTCAAATACTCCCTCCAATAGCACATGCATGGGACAGGTCTATTGTCACTTCAAGGCAAGTCAAAATATGAGAAAATTTAAATCCATCCTGCATGTCCAAATCTGTCCTAATGGATGAGGAAAATAACTGGACAAACATTTCAGCAATTTTGAATCTGGTTAAGAGGATTCCTGACCTCAGACCCAGCGTGAACCTGCAGATGCAGCTACTGGCAGTGCATGCAGTGTGTACACACAGAGGATTGGGGAACCTCATGCTGTGGATCCAAGGTTTGCATCATGTGAACTGCTCCTCCTCCTAACAGTGTGGGCTCTGCTTTACCTCACCGGGGTTGGCTCTTTCTTTCTTACAGTGACTACACTTGTGCTGGTGACAAAGTTCTGTGTGGACCAAATAGCAGCGGCAGTGATATATCCTTCTTTGCCCATTAGAAAAGCAGATGGGGCCCTGTGTGTTTACTGGTGAGGATCCTATCCAGCATCCCAGCTTGGGAGAGCTGCAAGAGTCAGACTGTTGGTAGGACCCATAGGTTTCAGAGCTTTCTCACTTTACCATTTTGCACTAAAATCATTATGCATGGCTTACCTCAAAGTATACATTATGATTTCTCAGTGTTATTCCACAATCTATCATTCATGACCTGTGACTAATTGGGCACAGAAACGCTGAGTAAATTGATACAGTGCACAGATCTCTTAGGTGTATACCTGAAGGTCCCAGGGTATGGACTGTGAGCACATAGCTCTGCCCGTAGTGCCTGCATTACCCTCCTGTCTGCACCTTTCATTCTGCAGAGCTCTTGGCTTGTCCACAAATTCTCATTACATGGTTGCCTACTAATGTACACAGGGGAGCAATAAAATAACTCCTGTTTCATACAGATCTGCCTAAAATCATAAACAAGTGTAAGTGGTCAGAGCAGGATGTGACAGTATGTCTGTTGAAGAGGAACTTGAGTAACCAGGTCCTACAGAGTGACTCCCTGTGACCATGCATCCTCCTCCACACTGTGAGTAGTAGCCCATCTTGGGAACAGTACTAAAATAGAAGCACAGGTTAATGAGCATCACAAATATTGACACACAGTTTCAGGGAAAAGCATAGAAAACAAAGAGAAACAGGTGAAGCACAAGCTAGGGGCAGACAGAGGGTGTTAGCATTGCTGATGTCACACAGGGAGCTCTGCCCTGCCCACAGAGGACCTGAGGGGAGAACAAACTGCAGAGTTTGAATCTAGGGACAAGGCCCTGGGTCTTCAGCCTCACTCATATCCTCACTCTGTAAACCATGGGCAAACGTCTGCCTGAGTGGGGCATGGACACTGATGCCTGACAGGAGAGGAAGAAAGGCTCATCATCCTCTGTGCAGTTCCCCAGGGAATTCACCACACATTTCCCATCATGACTCAGCACATTTCCTGTGTGTTTCCTGTACACAAGGGCATGAAGTTAAGGGACCTCGCTAATTATCCATCATGTACTCTGAACTGGATATGGCAGTGACATTGTCAGTGTTCTTCATATTCATCTGGAAGGAACATCAAAGACTTCCAAGAAAATGTGCTGAAAGAAGGCCACCTCTGAGCACTTTGCTTTGATTCAGAAGTGATGCATATCTGAACAATGAGTGCCTTATCCTCAGTGCTCTTGAATGGGATGAGCTCTGTTAGTCTGATTAGCAAGGAACTAATCAAATGGAACTCAGCTCTCTAATCCTCAAGAATATCAATGTCAAGTTTGAATGAATGCTGAAGATGTTAAAGCTGGAATAGAAATATGGAACTTAGAAGCAAGAAAGGGGAAGTCAATATGGTATGTAACTAAATTTCTAAGAGTGACTAGAAGAAGAATTGGGCTGCAAAACAGGGGTGCTGGTTCACATGCACATTGCCAGCAAATGGAAGTCTGAAAAAATCGAATCATAATGCAAAGCCTAAGATGAACTTTGAAATGAAACTCATTTTCACAAAAGAAAACAAAGCAAATATGTTTTGTGTCAGGCAACATTATACCAGCCTCTAATTCTGACACTCAGGAAGATGAGGGGAGAGGGTCCCTGTACATTTGAGCATAGCCTTGGCTACCTGGTGAGTTCAAGGTCAGCTTCAGCCTCAGTACCTGGACTACAGAGTGGTGCTCTAGGGAAAAACACATGAACCAACATGGAGAATGATGGACACAAAGTGATTAGCAAGTGCAAATTCCAGTTAAACTTCTGGGGATATTGTTCTTGTGTGCAAGGGGTCCACAATGTATAAATGTTCCTAAATTGATAGTTAGCAGGAAATAGGCATTTTGTATTTAGGAATAACATCCAGAGAAAAGGAGAAGCTGGACCTAGAAGCAGAAGTGACCACTCAGTAGCTATAGAAGGTCATGTGAGGAAAAGTCTTTCACACAGGCATGTTTCTTCTCCAATGATCCAAAACATCACTATAGAATAAGCACAGAGCTCACATCCTTATTTCCAGTTCCTGCTGAATCAAGTCAGATGGGACTTGGATCACAGGGTATCTTTGACGAGGTGGCAAAAGAACATCTGCAGACAGCAATAATGAGGTATTAACAAGGGCATAGATGTCACTGAAGGAGATGAGGGAGACAAAGAGGGCCCTTTGCCCATGTTTCTCCAGCAGCAGCAGCAGTGGCACAGCCTGGATGGGGAGAGACTGAGTTGGGGTACTAGTCAGGAGGAGAGGCTGGAGGATGCTGATCTGGGATCAGGTGGTTGAGTCTATCACTGCCGTTCTTCCATTATCACCCTGAATCAAATTCCCATTTATCACAGACTTTGAGCCAACTAGAATTCAGGTTAGGAGGTGGCTGCAGCAGCACAAAGACCAAGAAATGTCCTGACATCAGCTTCTCCTTCATATATGAAGTGTGGTCCCCACATGCAAATTCATCCTGCAGGTTTAGCGTCAAACTCCACTCCTGGTCTGTAGGAGCTCACAGCTCCATCCCCAGACAGGGCTGAGGTCTCTCAGGAAGGCAGGGGTGTGGCTGAAAGATGAGACTGCTGGGTCTTTTCCTATACCTCATGACGGGTCCTCATGATGAGTGTCCTTAGTGTGGGAATTTGGTCCATGGGAAGGTTTTGAAAGGTGACTGACAGGAAGATTTATACTGTCCCCAGGTGTCCTGTGCCAGGTGTAGCTGCGAGAGTCAGGGCCTGGCCAAGTGAAGCCCACACAGACTCTGTCCCTCACCTGCTCAGTCTCTGCCCTATCCATCACCAGTAATTATGCATGGAGCTGGATCCTTCTGCCTCCAGGAAAGAGCCTGGAGTTGATGGGGTATATAACTAGCAGTGGTGGCACTAAATACAACCTGTCCCTCCAGAGCCATGTCTCCATCTCCAGAGACACAGGCAAGAACCAGTTCTCTCTGCAACTGAAGCCTGTCACCATGAAGGACAAAGCCACCTATTACTGTGCAAGAGACAGTGATTCCACACAAGTGTGAGCACAGACATAAAATTCTCTGCAGCAAACTCACAACCAGAAGGTGTGATTGGCACACACTGCTGTAGGGGACCAGCTTCTAAGCCTGGTGGTGACAGCCTGAAGTGTTTTTTCTCAATGTGATCAGCATCTCCATCACTAGCCCAGGTACAGGATCCCAGAGATATTATATATGTCTTATTCCATAGGGTTATGCCTGCCCTTCCACTGCGAGCATCACCAAAGCCTGTCAAAGGCCTCAGCTGCCAGATACTCCAGCTTCTGGGCCCACCCTTCCACCAGGACCAGTGGTAAGCACACCTTTCTACTGGAACATTGTGGAAGCCCACGCTTCCACCAGGAACATTGCTGAAGACTGCTGTAGGCCTGAGCTGCTTGGAACTGCCACCCCTGGGCCTACCCTTCATCCAGGAACGTTGAAGAAACTGGCCACAGGCCTGAGCTGCCTGGGACCATGGCTGCTGGGCCCACCCTTCCACTGGGAACATCAGAAGCTTGGACTACCATGGACCATCATGCTGGCTGGAAGAGAGACTCAGGAACCCCTCATCCAAACAGAAGACCTCATCAGGCCTCAGTGTGGTGAGTTTACCCCATAAAATAGAGATCTGCAGTGGGTAAATAGGAGTGGAAGTGAAACTCCCTCCTAATTTAAGACCTTGGCAAAACTGGCAAGAGAGTAGGTAACCCCCTCCCCCACACTGACAAAATCAGACAGGTTGAGGAGTGTGCCAATAATGCCTCCACCAACTTAGAGAAAATTAAAAGAACATATGAGACCCCCAGTGACACAGTAGGGCCTCAGCTGACAGAAACACTATAGCCAGGGAGATCTGGTGACCAGTAACAGCCTGAAGATATAACAAGAGCAGGAACTAAGAGTTGCCCTACATCATTACTTCTAGGCTAGTTAGCCCAGAAAGAATATATTACTCACACAACAGGCCCTGTAGGAGGAATGCAGGAGACTGGATGTCCTCTTCATTGTGGTACTGAGCAATGTGACAAACATCAACCACACAGTAGGAACCTAAAACACACACTACAGAAAGTTGTGACTGTTGGGATAGAAAGACCAGATATTTACCCAAATGGTGAAAATGACTCAGCAAAAAGGCAAAATTTAATTCCAACTATCTAGTCCACCAGGAGCATGTCCAAGTGATAATGAAACAGAAGACATTGTAAGTCATATGACAGAAATCTCTGAAAAGATAACAAATGAAATAAAAAAACAAATCCATGAGGCTATGGATAAACTCAAGTTAGAAATAATGTTTTATGTAGAGACAAACATAACAACTTTACTAAATGAATCACTCAACATAGCTAGAGAAGAAATAGATTAAAAAACTACAGGAGCATGGGAAATTGATTGAAACTTAGAATGAACAATGCAGAAAACAAGCAGAATCCATGAAACAAATTTAAAGGGATATACAAGAAACAAAAAATTGTATTGAAATCCTGCAAAGCCATTTATATGAAGCTGAGGATAGAATTTCAGATGTTGAGGACAGGATCACAGATAGTGATCATGAAAGGATAGAACTTGTAAAAACAACAAAGTAGCATGAAATGAAAATCCAGTAGCTTCAAGATGATGTGAGGAGAAACAATGTTAGATTAATAGGCATCAGTGTGTAAGCAGGAGACAATGCAAAGGATATAACTAAGCTGTTCACACAAGTAATGGCAGAAAATTTCCCAAACATAGGGGGAAAACCTTATATACAATATGTGAAGCATATGTAATGTCAAAGATTCATAACCAACATCAATCTACACCCAGACATATAATAATTAAGATCTCAGACATACAGCATAAAAAATCAATACTAAAAGCTATTAGAGAAAAGACACAACTCACCTATCAAGGAAAGACTATTAGAATCATGGCAGACTTCTCAGTGCCAACATTCAGGTTAAGACGAACTTGGAGAGAAGTATTTCAAGCACTAAAAGAAAACAACTTTCAACCCAGACTGATGTACCCAGCAAAACTGTCTTTCAAGTTTAATGGAGAAACAAGATACTTCCATGACAAAGAACAACTGAAGAAATTCATGTCCACGAAAGCAACCTTAGAAAGAGTGCTAAAGGACATCCTAGATAGAGATAAAAATGAACACAGTCTCCAGAACAGCAACACAAAGAAATCACCAGGCTGGGCAAGAAATCAAACAAGGAAGAAAAGCAGGAAACTAACAATAGCAACACAACATGGCAAAGTCAAGCCAGTACATATCAGTGATAGGCCTAAATGTAAATGGGCTCAATTCACATATTAAAAGAAACAGGTTGACAGAATGGATCAAGAAACAGAATCCCAAAATATGCTGTATACAAGAAACACATCTGACTCAAAAAGAAACTCATAGGGGATCGAAAGTCTGCGCAGACCTGCATCTCAGCTAGACTCTTTAGGACTGGTAAGCACGCCCTTCATCTGCAGGGAACTGCCTGGAGATTGGCATCTGGGCCAGGTCTGTTTGGGCCCGTAGCCCCACCCTTCACCTCAGGGAAGTCTCCCAGAAAGCACCATCTCAGGCTGTCTCTTTGGGACCCGAAACTCTCGGACCGGTAGAGCGGCCTGGGCTGTTTGGATCAAAAGTCTGCACAGACCTCCATCTCGGCATGACTCTTTGGGACTGGTAAGCACGCCCTTCATCCGCAGGGAACTGCCTGGAGATCGGCATCTGGGCAAGGTCTGTTTGGGCCTGTAGCCCCAACCTTCACCTCCAGGAAGTCTCCCAGAAAGCAGCATCTCAGGCTGCCTCTTTGGGACCCGAAACTCCTGGACTTGTAGAGTGGCCTGGGCTGTTTGGATCGAAAGTCTGCGCAGACCTGCATCTCGGCATGACTCTTTGGGACTGGTAAGCATGCCCTTCATCCGCAGGGAACTGCCTGGAGATCGGCATCTGGGCCAGGTCTGTTTGGGCCCATAGCCCCGCCCTTCACCCCCAGGAAGTCTCCCAGAAAGCAGCATCGCGGCCTGTCTCTTTGGGACCCGAAACTCTTGGACCCGCAGAGTGGCCCGGGCTGTTTGGATTAGGAATATTGTGGAGACTGGCATCTTGGCCAGGTCTGTTTCGGACCTGGAACTTTTCAGAAACCAACATTGTGGCCTGACTCTTTGGGACCTGTAGGCCCTTCACTCGCAGGGAACCTCCTGGAGACCTGCCTGGGACAAGGCATGGAGGCCTGGCCTGCCTGAGATTCCACAGGCTCTGGGGTGGCCACACCCAGCATTCGCCTTACAACTTAGGGAGCCAGGAGCCCACAGAGGGGAGTTAGGACCCTGTGAGGAAGCCAGGAGCCTG
>PVJX010050720.1:0-10572 GCA_004027295.1 Dolichotis patagonum | reverse complement strand
TTTTCTTTTCTTTTCTTTCTTCTTTTTCTTTCTTTCTTTCTTTCTTTCTTTCTTCCTTCCTTCCTTCCTTCCTTCCTTCTTCTTCCTTCCTTCTTTCCTTCTTTTCTTTCTTTCTTTCTTTTTTTTTCTTTCTTCTTTCTTTCTTTCTTTCTTTCTTTCTTGCTTGCTTGCTTGCTTGCTTGCTTGCTTGCTTTCTTTCTTGCTTGCTTGCTTTCTTGCTTTCTTTGCTTTTTTTGGGCATAAACCTGGTAGCAAAGTGCAGTACTTACAGATGCTACACCAGCGCTGAGCCCGATAGGAGCCAACAGGTCGTAGGGCAGCAGTGAATGAGAGTGTGCGTGTGTGCGTAATGGGCAGATGTGTGCGCATAGTGATGTCTTGAAACATTGCTTTCCTGAGGTCCAATCACCCATATACTCCCCTTAACAGTTTATCATGAACAGTCACATTAGTTTTCTTCTGGAGTCTTCTTTTAGTAGAACAGAGAGTGTTTCCTTCACAGGGTGGCCTGGGCATGGGTTTTACAAGAAAAAGTAGATAGGAATTTATACCAAGTAGCACACATCTGCCTCCTCGCCTTTTGCACTGGTACAGGAGCCGCCTGGGAGTGAGTTCCATTTTAATGTTCGTAACATGAGATCTTCATGATCACGTGCACCAAGTAGACATTCCACCTGCAGACCGGCTCACAGCGACCCAGTGGATACTAGCCCTACAATTCGCAGGCTACTTCTCTAGTTTCTATTTAAAAATTGCTTTTATTAAAAGTGCCAACCTAGGCCCAGGCCAACCTTTAGCTCAGTAGCATAAGCACCTGCCTGGCAAGCATGAGGTCATGAGTTAAGTCCTTGATACCAAAAAAAAGTACCAACCAATAAGTATCATTTTGTAATAAAAGTAGTAAGTACAAAAAGTACTAAATTAAAACTTTATTTTAACTAAGTTTATAATATTTGCACTCCTCTTTGACAGAAACCTCTTACACATTAACAGTCAATCCCCATTCCCCTTTACTGCCGTCCTAGCTCCAAGCTATTATTAATCTACATCCAACCCCTGGCCTGCAAGTTTTCTTATTCCTGACATTTCACATAGGTGGTATCATACATCACCTTCATTTCACTAAACACGTTTTCTTTCTTTTTTGCTACATGTATCCTCTTTAATTGAAAGATTACTCAGTGAGCTTTCAGTACATAAAATGCACTAGTTTAAATGTGCATTTAAAAAATATGTACCAGTTTACAGATAAAACTACCACCCACATCAAGATACTGAAAATTGATCTAATATATAAATGCCATGTTATTTACCACATGAAGTCTTTTAAATGTGAGCTGTCTTGTAACAGTCTTATTTCTGCCAAGTGAGAATGTTTTTATTTCTATGACCTAAAGCAGTGCTGGCGAACCTATGGTATGTGTGCTGCGGCAGGCCCACGAGCCCTCCCTGTTGGCATGCGAGCCATGGCACACTATTCAGTTAAGCACCGGATAAGAGTTGTTTTTTCCAAACTAAAATATTCAAGTTTAACTTCAGAGTTGATACTTTGTGATAAACAGGTGGGTTTGGGTTGTAGTTTGGGTACTCAGTCTCTGAAAGGTTCGCCATCACTGACTTAAAGAGTTTCTATTACCTTTAAAAACCCTTTGATGACTGCTTTACACAAATGTTGGTATCTAGGATCAGAGATGGATAGTTATTATTATTATTGTTATTTTGGTACTGGGAATTGAACTCAGGACCTTGTGTTTGCCGGGCAAGCGCTTATGCCACTGAGCTATATCCCCAGCCCCAGAGATTGATATTTGACTCAATATATATCTAATCAATAGGGAATTTAACTAGTTTATGAGATAATTAACCTCTACCTGTCAATCTCTTTAGATAACTTTAGCGCTTCTTTGCTGTTTTTCTTTTGCTGCTTTTCCTGGTTTAAAAAAAAAATTCTTTTCAATTCCCAAACCTTGGAATGTATATATTTTATTTTTTATTCATGACTCAATGACAAATCAACTTATATGAACTACCATCTGATGCAGTAACTACTGTTTTTCCCAGTTTGGTATATTAGACAATGTTTTATTCACTCCTCTCCAACCAGTGCTTTGAAAATTTCTTCTCACGCTATCTGCATTAACATTATAGACAAGGCTGCTAGTTTCTTCTCTGTAATTAAACATAAGGGAAATAAACTAGCACCATTTTCCAGTTTTGTCAGATTCACATTTAGAATACCTTTATTTGTTCACAGTGACAGAACACTTTTATCTTATATATATATTTGGTTTAACAACTTGTATCTTTATCTGTAATTCTACATGGTAAAAATAAAACATTTATTTGCACAACACACTGAATATTTGTCATGCTCCCTGGTAATTCAAAACTACATAAACTGAAAATTTTTAGATCTAGCTTACAAATTTAGTTTTACTGCTCTATATACTTCTTAACTAGTTTTAACGTTTACCATCAAATCTTTCATATAAGTGCCTTCCTATTTTCTAGTTATTTTTAATTTTTGTTCTCTGTAAGGTGCAATAAATCATTCAGCAAAAATTTCAAAGAAGGTTCTAGGTTGATATACTTTCTTAACTCCTGGATATCTGAGAATGTATTCCAGTTGCCTTTATACAGAAATAGTAACTTATCAAGGTGTATGATTTTTGGTTCAAAATTATCTTCCCTTAAAACTCTGTAGATATTGTTTCATTGTCTTCTAGCATTTAGAATTGCAAGAGAAAAATCTGAGGGCAGCCTGACATTTCCCCCTTTTTGGGTAACTTTTTCTTTCTGGATACTTGCAAAAGGTTTTCTTCATCCTTGATGTTAAAAAAAAAGTCAATGGCATATGTCTAGGTGGTTTTTTTTTCATTAAGTTTTGAAGGTACCCTGTGAGCCTTTTCCATACATAACCCTACTTTGTTCTTTGCCTCTGGAAAATTCTCTTCAGTTAATTCTTTAATTATTGTTTCAGCTTCATTTGCTTTGTGCCCCATTTCAGGTATTCCTATTATGAATAGATTGCATCTCCTGGGTTGGCTCTCTACATTTCACTTTTTCTCTCTGTTTTAAAATCTTGACTTCTTTGTCCCTCTTCTGTGCATTTTGTGAGAATTTCTCTTGTTTTCTATTTACTTCAATAATTCAATTTTGTGGCCAGTCCGACCTACGTATTTCCATCATCAGGTAAGTTACTATTTCCTTATAAAGGCATCAGAGAAATCTTCCAACACTATCTGCTTTATCATTGAGCACATGTCTCTAGTGCCCTCTGTTATGGGATGTTTAACACTTTCTATCTCTTCTATCTATCCCTCACAAGAGGAGGCATTTTCTGGATTGCTTATTTCGGTTTCTTTCTACTGAATTGCAATATTATGACCTTTTCAACTGCTCTTGTTAGCAATGGTGTCCAAAAGTTAAACACGGTCTTCCACAAGTGTGGAGCAAAATTTAATAACATTCAAAATGGTTCTTAGAAGGTTTTCAAGGGGCGTCCACATTCTATCATGTAACCTCCCTGCTTTCATTTCACTCCCTTTCACTTTCTTCCATTTTTCATCCCTTCTTTCTTTCCTTTCTTTCATCTTTTCCTTCCTCTTTCCCTTTTTATTTTCTTTTCATGTTTAGTCTCATCTTCCATATACATATACACAATTTCTCTAAATTTGAATATTAGATAATTATGTATCTTTATATAAAAGTTTTATTGAAATGTAATTTACATGCGACACAGCTCTATCTTCTGTGGTATGCATCCACCACACCCTAAATGGGCAACATTTTATTGCCACCCAAACAAACTCTGTAACCATTAACAGTCATTCTCCATTTTTCCTCTTCTCTTGTCAACCACTAATATGCTTTCTGTTCCTATGGTTTTGCCTATTGTGGACATTTCTCATAAATGGAACAATATAACACACAACCTTTCTTTTTACTGGCTTCTTTCACTTAACATATTGTTTTCAAAGGTTATCCATGTGAAATTATGTGCAAAGAATTCATTTCTTTTGATTAACATTGTTGTTGTATATAATTCACATACCATATAATTTACCGTTTCAAATTGCACAATTCATTGGTTGATTAGTGTATTTACAAAGTTGTGAGATCATTGTGATAATCAATTTTAGAACATTTTCATCACCTCAGAAACTCAACTCTTTTTGTAATATACTCAGGAGAATATATTAGAACTGAGTCAAATAGAATATTCCTGAAAAAGTTAAAGGCCTCATACTATAGTGATACATGCATATCCGTGTTTACAGCAGTGCAATTTACAGAGGCTAAGCTCTGGTAACAGTCCAGATATCCATTAATACGTGAATGGATGAAGAAAATGTGTTACATAATGGGATATCACTCAGTCATAAAGAAGAATAAAATCATGTCATTTGCAGGAAAATGGATGGAACTTGAGACAACAATACTAAGTAAAATAAAACACACAGAAAGTCAAATATTGCATGATTTGTCTTATATGAGAAACTTAAAATGTAACTAAATAAAAGATTAAAATAAGAGAGAGATGGTAGAAAACAAAAAGATGTACTTTTTGGAGGTGAGGAAGGAGATTGTGGGTGGATTAGGGAGGAAAGTAAAAGAACTGAAAAAAATTAAAATATGTGAGATATATATATATTCCCCAAAACAAATATAACCATTATGCATTGCAAACACACACTAATTAAAAATAATTTTCCAATAAAAAAACCAGTTTTGTGTTCAAAAAAGGACAAAATCATGTCATTAACAGGAAGATGGATGGATCTAGAGATCATCATGTTAAGTAAAATAAACTAGGCTCAGGGGGAAACAAAGAAACTCTACTTACTACCCATTTAGCAGTTTTCTTTGTTAGCCTCTACCTCAGCCCCTGGAAACTACTAATCTGATTTCTATCTGTATATGCATTTACGTATTCTGGGCATTTCATATAAACAGAGCTTGTATCTAACTTATTCACTTAGCCTAATGTTTTCTAGGTTCATTGGTGTTGTAATATTCATCAGAACTTTATTCCCTTTTACTACTAATAGCATTACTTAAATATAACACATTTTATCCGTTCATCAGTTGATGGTTATTGGTTTGTTTTCACCTTTGAACTATTATGAGTAATGTTGCTATCAATATTTGTGTACAACTTTTGGGATGGATATATGTTTTTATCCCTCTTGGTTGTGTGCATAAGAGTGGAATTACTGAGTCAAATAATAAGTATATACGTAAACTTTTGAGAGACTGCCAGACTATTCTCCAAAGTGGTTTACCATTTTACATTACCACTAAATGTAAATGCAGCATATGGGAGATTTCCAATTTCTCCACAGCCTTGCTAACACTTAGTTAACTGGATTATTTCAACCACTTCAGTGGGTTTGAAATAACATCTCATTATGGTTCTAATTTGTATATCCTTGTTGACTGATGATATTGAGGACCTTTCCATGTGATATTATCCATTCGTATATCTTCTATGGAGAAATATATATTCAGGTATTTTGTTCATTTTTAATTGGTTATTTATGTTTTTATTATTATGTAACAATTCAGTAATGAGAGTTTTTAGTGAGAGTTTTTAGTAAGAATTTTTAATAAGAAGTCTTCATATATTATAGATAGAAATCCCTTGCCACATACATGATTTGCAAATACATTTTCCCATTACCTATCTTTTCATTTTCTTGCTTAGAGCCTTTGAAGAGCAACTATTTGGTACTAAGAATTGAACCTGAGGCCTCACACATGCTAGGCAGGTGCTCTAACACTGAGCTACATAGTCAACAAACCAGATATTTTTAATGTGTTAAAATCTGATTATCTTTTTGTTGTTGCTGCTTGACCTTTTCAGGTCTTATTTAGGAATCCATTGCCAAATCTAGGAAGGTTCATCATTATGTTTTTGTCTGAGAACTTTATAGTTCTAGCTCTTATATTGAGGTCTTTGACTCATTTTGGATTAATTTTTCTGTATGGTATGAGATAAAGACACCGATTTCTTTTTTGTTGTTTGTTTTGTTTTATTGTTTTTGGTACCAGAGATCAAACTCATGACTGTGCGCTTGCAAAGCAGGCGCTTATGCTGCTGAGCTAAACCCCCAGCCCAAGATATATATTTCTTTTGCATGTAGATATGCAGTTGTTTTAGCATAACTTATAAAAACTATTCTTTCCATACTCATATAAGAGATACTGTATGGCATTTTAAGCTTATGTGTCTGATTTATTTCACTCAGCATTATATTTTCCAGGCAGATCCATTTTCCTACAGATGCCTCAAATTTGGCCTTCTTTACAGCTGAGTAGTATTCCATTATGTATAGATACCACATGAGATAAGATTAATAATATCAACAAGAATGAAAATGAGGAAAAGGGATTTACAGGCTATGGGATGGAGGCAGAAGGGAAGGGGAAGAGGATTACAAAAATGTATCAAATTGCATTATATACACATACCCCTTCCCATAAACTGCTTATACCGCAAACATGTGCTAATTAAAAAAATAAAAAAGACTATTCACACCACAACTGATTGGTCTTGACACCCTTGTCGCAAATCAATTAAACATGGATGTATGGATTTATTTCTAAACTCTCAACTCCATTCCATTGATCTGATGTCCATCTTTATACCAGTACTTCATTGTCTTGGATTTGGAATTTCAATAAAAATTGCATTGAATTGGTAGATCAATTTGTGGATATTACCATCTTGACAAGATTAAATTTTCCAACCCATGAACATGGAATAACTTTTAATTTATTTTGGGGCTTTTATAATTTATTTCAGCAGTATTTTGTAGAGTATGAGTTTTGCACAACTTTTAAAAAACTTATTCCTATTTTATTCTTTTTATGCTATTGCAAGTGGAAGTATTTCTTAATTTCTTTTTCAGATTTTTTATTGCAAGCATATAGAAATATAATTTAGGAGTATTGATCTTATACCTTTCAACCTTGCTCAATTAATTTATTAGTGCTTTTAGTGGATTCCTTAAAAGATTTTATCTACACAATCATGTCATCTGTGTAGAGATAATTTTTCTCTTCTTTTATACTCTGGATGCATTTCATTTTCTTACCAAATTTTCCTGGGTATAACCTCTAATACAATATTGAATTAAAGTAATAAAAACATTCATCTTTGTGTTGTTCTTGATCTTAGCGAAAAATCATCCAGTCTTCCATCATCAAGTATGATATTTGCTGTGATTTTTTTTTAAAATGTCCCCTATCAAGACGAAGTGCACTTGATGGAAATGGTGTTGGCTGGTTTTTTTCTGCAGCTGTTGAAATTATCACGTGATTTTTGGTTTTATTCTATTGGCATGGCATATTGTATGTATTGATTTTCATGTTAAACTAACTGCATTTCTTGCCGATGTTACTTTGTTACAGCATATACTTCTTTTTAAATGTTACTGGATTCAGTTTGCTAGTATTTTATTGAGGGGTTTTGCATCTGTATTTATAATACTGGTCTATAGTTTTCTTTTATTGTGATTCTTTTGCTTTAAATTTTAAAATGTAAAATGGATCACCATGTCCCATAAGGAGCCTTTTGCTCCTTTAGCCTTTTGTTTCTAACTTTTCCCTGATTTTCTTTAACACATAATTGTGATCAAACTAAATTGGCTCCTTTCATAATCAGAAGAGATTTCCAACTGGGTTCACAAATTTGGAGACAAGAGGGATGTGCATGGTATATGACACGAATTTGAAAATAGGACAGCTGTAGCACAGATCTGTTGTGTGAAGCAGGAAAAAGACCTGCTGAATGAAAATCTCCTGCATCTGGGAAGATTTTTTGATATTTTAAAGCAAATCAATTTTAATATATGTGCTCAAGTGAGCACTAAAACAAACCAAAACAAAGACGCTGAGGATAAAACTGGGTGTGAGAGATCTTTCACAATTCTACCCATTCCCCAGGATTGCCACTACAAAATTATATATTTTAAATGGGTGAACTGAATGGTATGCAAACTATATTTCTATGAAACTGTTTTATAGAAAAGACATGCTCACAATATAAAGAATTAAAATTACACAAAAGTACATAAGTAGAAAATGGAACTCCTTCTCCTCCTAGTGCGATTCTGCAGAGGGAAATAGCACTAACAATTTGGTGTATATCCTTCCAGATGCCTTTCTTTGAAGAAAACTTATAGATATATGTAGCATATGTGCATGTATTAAATGGGTGCATGCTACTTTTTATGTTTTCACTTCGTATCTTATGGACAGCGTTCGTGTCAGTACATATGCCTCCCCACATTCTTTCTCAGGTATTTCTGGCAGGCTATGTTGTGAATATACAATGGCCTTCAGTTCCTGGGGTCCTTAGTCTGCTTTTATAGGACCTTTTCTTTTTTCTCCAGGAGTAAGAGCAGCATGGGAAACAAAGCCGTATCCCATGACAGCATCTTCATGTTGGACACTGAGTCTGAATCAGCAAGTGAAACATGTCCTTCTACAGAGATCCGGAGAAGAACTCTGCAGGTAACAGTGAAATTGAGTATCAGTGTCTAATTAGCATACTTCTCTTCTTCTGTTCCCTGCTTTTACCATGCCCCCTAAAAAGCGTGTCTTGGGGGTGGATTGACCCTACTTCTTAGCTGATTCCATGCTTCAAGACTATTTTTAGCATTGAATGTGTAAATGTATATAATTTACCTATTGCCCAGCACACAGTGTTGGTTGGTATTACCATGTTTACTTATCTTGCATCCCAATAAGACTGCCAAAATATTATTTTGCCTGTGATATACACTATTTATGTTTTAGCGTGTCAACCTTTGAGTTTTTCTGTCTCCTCCACAGCGGTCTCAAGCTTTCAGAACTCTGCCTAGACCTGGAGCTACATCTAGATCTATGCCTGCATGGATGCCCAGAAGTGGAATCTGGGTTCCAGGTTCCAAGATCACTGAGGTAATAAAAGTAGACTTGCTCAGAGCATGGGGCAGCTAAGTCACACAGATCTGTGCTTGAACTTTCCGCCACTTACTAATGTGTGATGCCGGGTTAGTTGTTTAACCTCCCCGAGAATCCCTTTCCTTATCTACAATGAATTTGGTATTAACATTTATCTCAAAGAGTTGCTTGTGAGGATTGAATGAAGGTTCGAGAAATCATTCAAACTCACCCAGGTAATAAACTGTAGACCTGGAAGTCTGACACAGATAAGTTAACCTCGAAATCCATGATCTTTTCACTGGTCTATTTTCTGAGATGCTTAAATCCTTTGTATTTGTCTGGACAAGGCACATTTTCAGCCCCAGTAAATGTACATATATGAGATGATGTCTTACCTCCAGCTAATTATAAACTATAGAAGACAGCTGTTGCTCACTCAGACTCCTCTGGAACTACAAACCCGGAATGCTCCAGAGAGAGCTGGAGATGTATCAGGGAGTCGACCTTTACCAGCTGCCTCTTCCTTCTCTTAGCATGTGGGTGAGATTAAGCCCTAAGCCCTGTGTAAGTGGGGAGGCCATATGAGGAAGAGACCTTCTCACTGGGAAGCTGATTATTTTGCATCTGGCAAAATGTAAGTGAGAGGATTGGGGGTTTAGGTCAGTGTAGAGCGCTTGTTTAACATTCAGAAGGCCCCAGATTCAATCCCCAGTACCTCAAAAACCACAAAAAAGTAAAAAGTAAGTGGAACTTATTTCTGACATGTCTGCTAAATGCCCCCACATAGTTGCTCTGGTTTCTGCACAACAACTGTTAAGCCAGACCTGGTGGCACATGGCTGTAGTCCCAGCACTCTGAGAGGCTGAGGCAGGAAAATTGCAAGTTCGAGCCCAGTTTGGGTAATTTAGTGACTTAATGTATTAAGACTCTGTCTCACAGTAAAAAATAAAATTTAAAAAAGGCTGAAGATGTAGCTCAGTATGAAGATACTGGATTCAATTATGTACTCCGAAACAAAATAAAACTAAGAAATACTGGGAGTGATCCAATTTTACTGCCTGCCATATAGTCACCTTTGAAGCATTAGGAATCGAGTGCCTAGATTACTGAAACTTTATCTTCTATTTACTTGACTACACATAATTAAGAAGATGTGACCCACATCTTAATTATTACCATTTACCTGCTATTAAATTAAATCAAGTTGTTTAGGAAAATATAACTGCAAGGCAGTTTTTTTCGTATATCTTTCAGGCCCAACTCTCTCTGCGGCCCGTCTTAGCAAAGTAGGCACACCGTCTGTTCTGACTGCTGTTTTTAAACTTCCTGAACTCGGCCTTCACTATGGGGCCTCCCTTCTTCGCCCTTATAGTTTGGAGACAAGAGTGCACAGTAGTTAAGAACCCTTCCTTTTAAGCTGGCCAGACATTTAAAATGGTTGCTGTGACCCTAAGAGAACTAGAACCGGTTATATCAGTTATTAGAGATGAGTTTCAGGATGGTTGATCTGGCCGCTTCCCATGGGCTTCTGATGGAATCCGATCACTGTTGTAGGTCCATGTGTTTGGAATTAGTTTTAACATATTATAGACGCTTATCCGATATTTGTTAATGATACAATCAGGGATTCTGATCCAA
>PVJX010050719.1:0-10564 GCA_004027295.1 Dolichotis patagonum | reverse complement strand
ACTCTGAAAAGCAGGGACACATCACTCAGCAGGTCCATTTGTGTCTGTCGTTTTGACCAGAAACAAACACACAAGCCCTGTACAGTGACCTTCGACCTCACAGACTCGGGGGCCATCGTGGCTGCAGGAGCGGAGATTCTGCAATGCTTTGGCTATGTGGACATCCTCATCAATAATGCCGGCATTAGCTACCGTGGGGCCATCGTGGATACCACAGTAGACGTGGACAAGAAGGTTATGGAGACAAACTATTTTGGTCCCGTGGCTTTAACAAAAGGTAACAACCTTGTGTTAAAAGAGAAAAGGGACTAATGTGTTAGCATCCTTTTGTCTTACATGACTGCATTTTGGTTACATCTTGCCTATCCCTATATGCTGTTATTCCATGCAGGGGGGTACGGTCATTACAGTTTGGGCGTTTCTTTCCCCTCAGGCCCTTATCTGTATTTTATGTGCATTATTCCTACACATCAGGGTCTCTGCAGTGCAGCTTCGTTTGCGCACCATTCCCTGCGTGTCCTTCCCATGACATCTGCAAACCCTGACAGTGTGGGGATGTGTTGTGTACCACAGGCACCAGCCCAAGGGACAGGCTCCCATAGGACAAAGGTGCTGAGCTGACCATCTCAGCTAGGCTGTTGTCAGCTCCTCCTGCCTCCTTCCCCCTTCATGGTTGTCAGCTGAGGGGCTGTCGCCTCCACTGGCTGGAAGAACAATGCCATCTAAGTCCCTGCATTTTCCCTTTAGCACTTCTGCCATCCATGATCAAGAGGAGGCGCGGACACATTGTCGCCATTAGCAGCATCCAGGGCAGAATCAGTATTCCCTTCCGCTCAGCCTGTGAGTACTTTCTTCTCCCTCATCTGGAATTTTGTTTTCTGATTATAAAAATATGTTTACTCTCCAGAATTATGCCCTACACAGAATATGACAGAACAACAAAATGTTAAATGTGGTTTTCTGAAGCCACGTTCTTGAGTTCAGATCCCAGCTTTATTCCTTACCCACTTATACCTCTCTGTGCCTGCTTTTATTTGGAAATAGAGACAGTCCTGAAAAATTAAGCTTACCCATTTTCTTCCAGTCTGTACCTTCATCTCCATGTAGGAGAGTGGCTAAGTCGTTTCATCTGTCTCTCCACCTCTGTGTCAAAACAGCAAGCAAACAGACTATAATTTCTGCTTTTTAAAAAAATTTAAAGGAAATTTCACAAACCATCTTAAGTCACTTTCTTTGCTGCACCCTTTGAAAAGAAAGACTTGGGACAGCCTCCTCTGCTCTCACCACCCCCAGGGCCCAGACACAGCCCTGGCAGGAAGCAGGTGGGTGGCTGAGCTCTTTCAGAGTTTTGAAAGGATAGTGATAGACGGTCCAGTTGGATAATAAGGTGTAGCCAAACATTTGAACACAAGTTTACTCTTTTCACCAAGTTCTGAGCCCCTTCTGGCTCTGGCCGAATGGACCTGTAATGACCCTCCATTTCCTTCCTTCTGCATGACACTTACACTCACCAGAATGGTTCCCAGCGCTGGTCTAAAGATGAAATGAGACAACTCTGTAAATTAAAAAGAGCTGTACCATATTTATCTCTATGGTTTCTCTGTTTGCCCATATTCTATTTCAAAACTGCTCATAGAATAGCCATCTAAGCCTGCTCAAGGAGTTTAGAAAATGAAACCAAAAAAATAAAAACAACTGTATAATCACAAATGATAAAGCAACTAACACAAGATATTAATAATAGGTAAATCAGGGGCTGGGGATTTAGCTCAGTGGCATATGTGCCTGCTTTGCAAGTGTGAGGTCGTGAGTTCGATCCCCAGTGCCCCCCACCCCAAAAAAGGTAAATCAGAGTAAAGGACATAGAGTTTCTTGTATTAAATTATTTCCACATTTCCCTTTGGTTTTACACCACTAGTTCTTAACAGCTTGCCAACGTCAGTAGGTGGCATGAGCAGCCTGACAGTGTACCGTGCTGGTGGGAAATGTAGGGCTTGTGTGCCGCAGTGGTTTGTTTGTGTCATTGAAAGCTCTGAAAGGTTCCGCATCTCTGTAGTGTAGCGACCAGACTGAACAAGTGGCTGTGCCTCTTGGACAAGTGGGTTGACCAAGACAAGTAGCATCCTTCTCACCTATAAGCTGCTTCACACTGCTGCTGAGAGGCCACGTCAGATGATCCATGAGGTGTGACTGCCACTGTCCTGTGCACAGGGGCCAGGTGATGGTGGCGGCAGTGAGGCCTTGGGCCAACTCAGCTCGCTAAGCATTTCCAGCTTGAGAAGCTCTGGGGAGACCCAGCCACCAGCCTATGTTAGAGACCTCCAGGGTGATCCATTCCTCGCCGTCCTCTGGACTAGGTTGTCCTGGAATCACAGCTGACAGGAGTGTTCTCTCCACCCACCCACAACTACCTCCTTCCGTGACGTGGTGTGACATTTCCTGGCTTTTTTCCTTCCTGTTTTCTTGGCTGACAGATGATAACCTTTTTTACTAAGCCTAAAACATTTAGGACTCTGAAATGGAGGAAACTGATTTTCTGTGAAGATGTTGGTGTACTCCCCAAGCATATCTGTACAGGGTCCGTGTCCCCTCACCGCTTCCCACTGTTGTGGGGCTGTTGCTGAGAAGCAGAGGTGACTCTGCCTCTTGCAGTGAAGCAAGCTCTCGGACTCTTCCGATGAACGTTTCTATCCAGCAGTTCATCAGGGAAAATATGTAAGAAGCCAGGTATGGATTGTATGCACATGCGTGTGCAGAGAGCGTCACTAGTAGCATGTTCTACAATGACAAAAACTAGAAATAGCCCTTGAGGTCCACTCATGGGACTAGTCCTTTTACCTGGTGACCCCAGGAAAAGACTGGGCAGCCAGGGTCAGATGAAATGAGACAACCTGAGATGTTTTTTTTGTTTGTTTGTTTTTTGTTTTTTTGGGTTTTTTTTGGTACCGGGGATCGAACTCGTGACCTCGCGCTTGCCAGGCAGGCGCGTAAGCCACTGAGCTAAATCCCTGGCCCCTCAACCTGAGATGTTGTTTGAGGCGGATCTGTAGGGCTGGCACAGAGACTGTCCTTTGTGCCAGGTGAGGAAAGCTACTTGTAGGAACAATGGGAACAGGAGGAGCTCCATAAAGTCATGTGTACACACAAAACACATAAAATAAAAAGTCTGAGGAACCGCATTTGGTCATCCTCTAAGATCAAAATTGAAGAGAATAAGGACTTTCACTTTTTTACTTGTACAATTTTGAGTCTTTTACTCAATAGGCATTAAGAGTGTTTTAAAAACTTGGAATATTTCCGACTTAAAGAAAAGTTGTAATAACAACAGAAACAATTCCCATGTACCTTACATGTGGATTCCCCATTTAACCTTTTCCCATTTGCTTTAGCATACTGTGAGTGTGTGTGTGTGTGTGTGTGTGTACGCGCATGTACACCTTTTCTGAGCTATGTGAGAGGATGCTAGATGCACAATGCTCCTTTCCTTACTATTCCAGTGTTTTCTAAGAACAAGGACATAGTGTACTTCTCAAAACCAAGAATGAACATTGCTGTAATGCTGTCCTCTCACATAGTAAAACCAGATTTTAGAGAGAGTGAATGGGTGAGAGTAAGCTGGGCTCTGGGCCTCGCCCACCCCACCGCCCTCACTGCGCCTTTCTGCTGTTGCAGATGCAGCCTCCAAGCACGCAACCCAGGCATTCTTTGACTGTCTGCGTGCCGAAATAAAACAGGACGGAATTGAGGTGACTGTCATCAGCCCTGGCTATATC
This sequence comes from Dolichotis patagonum, assembly GCA_004027295.1. Lineage (NCBI taxonomy): Eukaryota > Metazoa > Chordata > Mammalia > Rodentia > Caviidae > Dolichotis > Dolichotis patagonum. Next base: position 6,791 of record PVJX010050719.1, on the reverse strand, counting down.
CACACCAACCTCTCTATAAACGCTGTCACCGGTGATGGGTCCAGATATGGAGGTGAGGCAGGGTTCCTTTTTTCCTATGAAAAGCTAGTGGAAGCCAGGCATGGTAGCACATACCTGTAATCCCAGCACTTGGGAAGCTGAGGAAAGAACTCAGCATGAGTTCAAGGCTAGCCTGAGCTACATAGCAAGACCTGTCTCCAAACAAAAAACTAAAAAAGAAAGAAAAGCTATTGGGCAGCCACAGTGTTGCTTTTTCCTCAGTGATTCTTTGGAAGACATTTTCATTTGGAAGACAAATTTTTTTGAACTAAAAACCCTCACCTAAGTGTTGGTTGTAAATACAGACTGTTGCATAATCTTCACTTACTCCACCAAGAACCATCCTTAGCCTGGGTTTAGGACTCTGGAATGTAGAAAGGAAGTCCTTCATCTGAAATGCCACCAAGTTTCCATCTAACCCATTCTCAGATCCTAAGGTCTAAACAGTATTGTCACAATCAGGCCTAAGTGAATTAACCTCATGGCAAACAGAAAGGTCTGACCTGCGCAGGCCTACCAATGTTATGATTGGTTTCAGGGCAGGTCTTTGAGTTGAGTCTGTGTGGGGAGCAGTCGTCTTGGTCTCCATCTTGCTTTTTTGGAGGCAGTGCTGAGCATACAGTGCAGATGCAGGCTGTCCTGGGTCAGTTGGACCACAAGTGCCTCCCTGAGCTTGGAACCAGCTTGCCTATCCTCCTGCTACTGTCCCGGTATGTCCTTCCACTCTGGATGTGATCTCTGTGGGTCTGTGCTGAAGCACTGGCCAGTGGCCTGCTGTCATGCACCTACCCTGCCAGGTGTGAAGCAAGACTGCCCTATCTGGGTAGGTACTGGTCTCATACAGGAAGTTTTCTCCACAGCAGAAGCACAGAGGCAGGAGCCAACACAGCTTCATACTTGTTTATCCCTAAGAGATAGACATGGCTTTAAAAATTCTCTCTGGCACTTAAAAATATGCAACAATCAGTATTCCCCATTTTTCTGCTTTTACCTCAGTGAACAGACCCACAGAGAGCTCAGGCAGTCTGGACAGCTTACAGATGGCTTCACATGGCACATGCCAGTGGCCTGTCTTCTGCCCGTGCTTACTGTTCCTACTTTGCCAGCAAAAAGCAGATCACTAGTGAAGAAGGAACGTCAGTTACTGTCACACTCACACCTCCGCTTTCCTAGCTACCTCTTCCATCCATCACCTAAAGCCAACCACGGATTTTTTCCTGTCTTGTCTAGCTGAAATGACTTTGGGAGCTGGGCCATCTGTCTCCTTCTGTGAGCTGGTATTGCGTATAGGGATCAGATGGTCCCCCATCTCCCTTCTGGTAGCCCTGAAGCCAAGCCATCCCGGACAAATTAGATGTGTAATATCCCTTAGTCACTGGTTATTCCAAGATGGAAAAATGTCCCAGGTCGGGAAGCTTCTCAGATGTGCGAGGACCTCTCTTTAAGATCCTACTTGGGCTGGCCTTCTGCTTTTCCCATAAGCCACCAGATCGATGGACCCACTTTGGTCTCAAGTGGAATGGGGTCACCAGCCCTCACCTCATATGTCCCTCACCCCCACTTACCTACTTTGAACTGCAAATGGTTCCTCAGAACATAAAATCATCAGGGCCTGGCATTGTGGTTCACATCTATAATCCTGGCAGTCTAGGAATCTGAGGGAGGAGCACAAGTTCAAGCTGAACCTGGGCAACTTAGCAAGACTCTGTCTTAAAATTCTAAAAAATAAAAAAGGACTGGAGCTCTAACTCAGCAAAGACCCTGGGTTTGGTTCCCAGTCCTAGGGGATGGGTTGGGTAGGGGATCAGGGCTGAGGACACTTCCGCTTCCTGAGTGGGAAAAGCTCCCCAGCAGGGAGTGCTGCAAGCTGGCCTGATAGCCCTTTAAGCTCAGACCCTCAAGAGTGAGGCCTCCCCTTCCAAGTTCATGTGTTCCTTTTATTTTAGCTATGGACAGGAACACAGCCCAGGGCTGGAGTCCTGCAGAAGTGGCCCAGGATGTTCTTGCTGCCGTGGGGAAGAAGAAGAAAGATGTAGTCCTGGCTGACTGGGTGCCTTCCCTGGCCATCTATCTTCGCAGTCTGGCTCCTGGTCTCTTCTTCAGCATCATGGCCTACAGGGCTAGGAAGGAGCAGAAATCCAAGGACTCCTAATTTGGATCAGAGCGACACGCCCGTGGGCATGGTTGCTGTACAAGGGACGGCTGCATTTGTTGAGACTTGAGTGGGGGAATCCACTGAAGAAACATTTCCCTGGCTTGGTCCCTGTCCCCCGAGAATGGAAACAAGCCCAGGCAACAAGCTTCTTCCCAAGGTGCGGGTTAAACGCATACGGAATAAATATGGAGCAGGATTTAAACACTAAAAAGGACTAGAGGAACTGTGTGTCCTTTGAATTCCAGCCCTGCTGACTCCTAGAAATGGCCTTAATCATGCAATAAGGAGATGCCATGACATCGCCTGACTCAGCTGCTTTCATATTTGACCTATCCAAGACCACCTTGCTGGTTGTTTTGTTAGACAACCTCCAGTGCTTGAGGATGAAGGGTGTAGCTTCAGGAACTTAGTATTCATATTCCTTTCTAGGGCCTTAGGAGGGCTCATGCATCATAGAGGTCAGGCTAGTGTACGGTGGATTATTTGGCATATCACAAGAGATCCCAACCCTAGTACCTATAGGGTTCCTCACATCCCTTAGGACTCTTAGCACCCCTTCAAGCAGATGAAATTATTAAAAGAAACAATGACCAGAGACCCCTGCATGGCCCCAGATACCCTAAAACACAAAGCCCTGGGAGGTGAGTCTGAAACACCCTAGGTAGCTGGGCATAGTGGTACATGCCTGTAATCCCAGCTCTTGGGAGGCTGAGGCATGATTGCTGCAAGTTTGAGGCCAGCCTTGGCTACAGAGAAAGTTCAATTCCAGTCTGAACTATATAGCAAGACCCTGCCTCAAAAAATAAAAAAGTACCCCTGGTGTAAGGAGTACCTTAATGGGAATTAACTGGAGCATCTGCCTTTCCAATTTATTAAAAGTATGTGGTTAAAGTTCACCGAGTAAATCAACTTCATTTCTGAGGTGTTAGAAATTTTTCCTACTACTGAAACTGAATGTTGGAATAGTAGTTCATTGTAGATTTCCCTAAATTGGAATAAAAACCACCTAGTCTGTCATATTATCTTGCACTGTATCCCAACTCTAGCTGTCCAGCTTCTGTTTTAAACAGCTGGCCTCAAAGATGATAACAATTGTAACACCCTAGGGTTAGGAAATTGAAGGCTTTCCAATATCCTGGGAGTAGGACCTATAGGTGATTAGATGTGCTGTGAGTCACAGTACATCCTGGACAGGTCCAGGAACCGCTGGTCAAATACAAAGACAAATACAAATACGATAGGTTGTGGGGGATAGAGCTCAGCAGTACAGTGCCTGCCTGGCAAGTGACGCCGAGTTCGATTCCTGGTACCAAATATGATAGGTGCTGTTTCACCTTCCACATAAATCCACACCTGTCCTGGCATGAGAAAGGGTGTCTTAAGTGTTCACAGGAGATGCCAGCACCACAAAGCCAAGGTGGCAGCCCTGTCCCAGAGCTCCCTTTCACCCTTACCCCAGGGTGAGTGAGGCACCAGCACCAGCAGGCTGCCAGTGCACGGTGGCAAAATGACTCTCAAAAGAGCACAACATCTCTCCGCAGACACTTGTTGAATGGTACTTCAGAAGGACCCATGTCCAGCTGCTGTCCTTTCACCTCTGTTAAATAAAATGGTCAGCCATGAAGGATATACTAAAGACTGCAAGCTTAGCAACAGCGTTCTCCACCCACAAAGATAGGGAACATCCGATGTGTATTTCTGTTTCCAGCACTGGGGATGGAACCAGGGCCTTTCACAACTGCACAAGTGTTCTACCACTGACCTACAGCCCCAGCCCTTACCAACCCTAACTTTTGTCTTTTTGAGACAAGGTTTCACTACTGCACTTCACCATGGCCTTGAATTCACCTTGTAGCCCAAGATGGGTTCAAACTCACTGCAGTCCTCCTGCCTCAGCCTCCTGAGTGCTGGGATTACAGTCATGCACCACCATACCTGGCATCCGACCCTAACATTTAAAAAATTTGCTTTCTAAAATTTTAAAAATGCTATAGTCTACCACAGACAATATAATGTAAACTGAGTATTTATAAAAATCTAGATACAGCTGCTTGCTAAGAAACTGAGCAAGAGGCTTTTTAAGAAGGTGGCTGGTAGTCGGCATGGTGCATGCCTAGAATCCCAGCACTTGGGAGGTTGAGGCAGGAGGATCGTTGCAAGTTCAAAACCAGCCTGGGCTATAAAGTAAGCTCAAGGCCAGTTTGAACTGCATGGTAAGACCTTGTCTCAAAAACAAAAACAAAAAGGTGGCTGGCAAATCCTAGAGGTATAGAAGGAACAAACCAGCACCACACAGATGCTGTCTTTAGCCTCAAAGACTAAGGACACAGAAGACCTGGGATCACCCTTGCTGCTCCTAGATTATTTGTGACAATCCTGAAATGTCCCTTCCTGAAGCTAGCACTGGTCTGAACACATGGGACCTCTGAGGCAGCCCTCGGGCTGCACTAACATGGACAGCAGGAGACAGCCTTGTGGATGAGCCCCAGTGCCGACCTGAAGGTTCCCTCCTTAGGGCAGCTCAGCTATCGCCTGGCTTCAGCTTGTGGCAACCTTTATTTTGCTCTAGAATTTTTCAAACAAGTGTTTGAGCAGTGGCCACGATAGGTAGCTATGTTGCTGCTATTCATTCTATTCTCAAAGGTTAGTGGGTTTTTGGTCCACTTTCATTCGTAAATTCTGCCCGAGGCTCTGTGAAGCATGAATTTTAATTGGTTCTGCCTTCATATATCTGATAAATTTCAAAGACACTTTCTACTTTACTCATCAAGCCTGGTGTTTCCCTGGTGCCTGGACAGGAACAGACCATCTTGTGCTTGCTGCCCAAGCCCGACACTGAAAACTACAATCAAGTAAGCTTTACAGTCTAGACAGCATCCCCTGTGCTGCGCCGAGGGGAAATGCTGAGTGCACAGCCTCCTGGGGTCCACAAGCTCATGGTGGCCCCTCCCTATCTCAGCAGGGACAACAATGCCGAACCAGATGTGAAAACTGGAGCAAGACAGGCAAAGGAGGCGGCAGGCAGAAAGAGCGTACCAGGTCTGCATCTCCACTTTGCCTGGTTAGATGTTCCTTCACACAGGGCTCTTTGCTCTTCTCAGAAATTACAGTGGAGGCGGGTAGTTAAAACTAGAACAATTTACTAGATTAGTTACATGTCTGCTCTCTGAAATGTCCACATAGGACTCACTTGGGATTTTGCATAGGAGGGTTCAGTCACAAATGGCCTTTGCTTCCTCTCAACTGGCGCATTTACTGAAAGCTTTTTGTTAAAACTCCATAGCACATCACAGAGGAGCACGATGCACTTCCCAGGGACCTTGCCACAATGTCAGGTCTGGGCAAAAAGTAGCAGAAAAGTGGGAAATGTGCCTTCTGCGTGCCTTTCTGTAGCCTTGCCTTAGGTACACCAATGTGTGCCCTGCTGTGGGCAGCAGCACTGGCCTCGCCTGCCTGGCCAGGAGCCATGTAATGAAGATGGCACTTCAGGATCTGGGTTAATCACCAACAGGAGTCACTTTGTTCAGTGTAACCTGGAAAATGACAACTAAAGATCCACTGTGTGCACCTGGCTATTTTGGGCAGAGGCATCTATCTGCTCATCTGACTTGCTGTCCCAGGACCTGTCATATTCCAGCCACCTCCCCCCTGAAATCTGAGGTACAAAACGAGTGCAGCTGGGCCAGCCACTGGCTCCCTTGCAGTCTAGGTCTGTTTGTTAGAGAAGCACCTACCATGTCATGCTTGCCCAGCAGGCTTAGAGCCTGTGTTCAGACACCTGAGGGTTTGTTGGGTGCCAATTCTAGCTTAGCCTGCAGTCAGAATGAAGCTTTTGTCTAGGATCTCTGTGGCCAAGGCAACTCCCTCTTTACCGATGTTCCCACTGGCCAAAGGCTGCTGTGTAAACATACTGTGCATCTCACCATTCTGCCATCCAACACTCAACTGGCCAGTGAGTATTCCTAGGGCCCCTGGAACTAAACCAAATTTTCTTAAAACTTTTTAAAAGCTGTGAATCTCCCCTACCAAAACTGGCCCAATCCCCTCAGTAACTCCCTAAAGCTTCGCCAAGCACCCCAGGTCAAGCACCCTGCTGTGTGGGTTTGGCCTCCTGGACAGAGCCTTCACAACGGGGTGAAAGGCCAGTTTGGCTGTGCCGTCCACGCTGCCCTTCAGAAGCGCTTGTGTGCCTTTCAGCCACAACAGCAGCAGCACTGGAGCCTCAGCCCTTGTGCTTTGCCTCCAAAGCCTTAGATGATACAAATCTAGGCTAAGGGAGCACGGGCCTCAGTCCCTGTGGATTGGAGTCTAGACTGCTTCCAGGACTCTTCTCTGACCGGAGCCCATGGGTCCACATTAGAAACAGCTTTAAAAAAAAAAAAAAAAATCACAAATGCTAGTTCCTGTGTCCCCCTAAATCACTTTCTGGGCACAACTCCCAAATGAACCCAAAGGGAGGTCCTGTTACCTAACCCTACCACATCCCGAACAGCATCCCTGTCAGCAGTACTGGCCTCGGCAACAGGCCAAGGTGAGCCATGAGACCACGTCTGAGCAGGGTCTGGCAGTAGGACCTCAGGTCTAGGTCTGTCGTCAC
>PVJX010050718.1:0-10575 GCA_004027295.1 Dolichotis patagonum | reverse complement strand
GTCCTCTCAGTGGTTTTATCCAAATATAAAGTCAAATACATCCTGAGCTCTCGGACGACAGCAATTGCTCGTTCACTTGGCACACTGTTGAAATCTCTGGCATTGGACAGTCTCATTTTTACTCTCATTCTGTTAGAAGTTTTTCCAGATTCTTGTTGGATTGATACTTGTGATTAACACTCAGAATATTTTTTTTTCTTTTTGTGCTGGGGATTGAACTCACAACCTCGCACTTGCAAGGCAGGCGCCTATGCTGTTGAGGTAAATCTCCAGCCTCCAGGTCAATTTTGAAATTCCTCGGCAATATCATAACTTGTACTTCTTTTAATTTGAGGAATGTTCCCTTAAGTTTTACCTCTGAAGCTTTATTATCTTTTGTATTTTTTTTTCAGTACTAGGACTTTGTGTGTGCTAGGAAGGTGTTTGGCCACCGAGTTACATCCCTAGCTCATGTCTCTTTGATATACTAAATAAAATTCATTCACTTTTGAGGTGATAAGTATGCAAATTAGCCAGATTTGGTCATTATACAATGCACACATGTATCAAAATATCATGTTATATCCCTTAAATACAATTGTGATATGCCAACAATAAAATGAAGTTTTAAAAGGTAAATCCTTCTCTAAAATGCATCACTTTTTAAAATTCATTGCTTTTAATGTGTTTGAGATAAAAGGCTTGATTGGTTTACAAGAGGTCTTTGGTTTACATGAATATATACAAAAACACTTCAATAATTTATGTCTGTGAAAACTAGTCTTATCAAACCACACATTGGAGTAGGAGTAGGTAGAATAACAATCCCTTGAAATCCAGTTTTAGCTATTCATCTTTCAGCCTCCTTTTTAAATCTTTTCCAACTACTTACATGAAATTAATAAACTAAAAGATTCCATTTTCCTGAATAAAGAGACTGTGCTTTTGCCTGAAAACCTATTCACTGTTTGCAAGTTTGTTGTGAATTCTAGCATTTACTGAGCACTTTAATTTTTTTGTGTCGATCCATATAAGAAAGGTACAAATACTTGAAAATAGCTCAGTAAAGTCGAGCATTTGCAACTGCAAACAAATCAACCAGAACGCCTACTAATAACAGAACAGCTTATAAATGTCACTTATTCATAAGTTCATGCTCTTATATGAGTATGTTCAGCAGTGGAATTAAACAAATCTGAACTAATTACATCAATGTAGATAAATCTCAAGAGCATATAGAGTAAAAGAAGCAAGCAAAAGAAAACCAAGTATAATTTCATTAATAGAAAATAGATAAAAGTGAAGATAAGTCACATAGAGATACATCCATAGGTGATAAAACCATGATGAAAAGACAGGAATATGGTTAAGGAGACAGGTGAAAAAGGAAAGAATAGTACCATTTAGGATAGTGCATGGTGGTCAGTGGAGTACTGGCCATGGTCTAGTTCTTAACCCAGATGCCAATTATTCAACTATCCATTTTAATGCTAACATTAAATGTGCAAATATAAGTTCATAAAATGCTTGTCATTGATTCATTCATGTGAACTGAACTGGTGACACAATATACTAACTTATAGGTTAACAAAAATCATATGCAAATGATATGGAAATATTAGTTAAAAACACCCTATAACTGAATTTTAGCCAGGACAAACTAATTCAGTCTTTATGGGATAAGCACAATTTTTAAGAATACAACAACTACAAAGTATGCTATGTGCATGTGCAAATCCACCAAAATAAACCCATTAGTCTGTATCACCAATCAAGAATGAGTGAAAAACTTAAAATCTAAAAAAATGAAAAAGAATAACTGAATAATAAAGAATGCAACAAAAAATAAAGAATGTAACAGTCAGTAAGGATATAAAGACAGTTTCTATAAAAATTCAAATTCATGAAAAATAACTTGCAAAATATAATTAAAACTTCATAATTTTTACAATGAAACTGGAAAACAATTTTTATCTGATAATCCAACACTTATTCAGTAATCTAACAACATAAATTCAAATACACTCATGTGATGGTAAAGAACATTGCCTTTCGATTCAGACATATGTGAGCTTAAATCCCAGCTCTAGTCCTTTGCAGCTGTGTTGTCTTGTGAAAATTTAAATTTAAATATTTCTTGGTTTCTAATCTGCAAAATAAGAATAATTATAGTTCTTATATCATAGGGTTATTACGAGGATTAAATAAACATATGAAAAGCCCTTCGTATAATTTACTGCAAATGCAAAGTACTCAACTTATAAAATGCAGTGTTATTTATTACATTAGTATGGTCATAAGTTTTGTCTCACATACACATAATATTTGATTCTCTTTCCTGTCAGTTACACCCTTCTGCCTTTGGAGGAATGCTCCTCCCAATTCCAGTCATGTGTTATAGGCCACTGAGCCAATCACAGAACTCTGTCAAGTCAAAATGATTGCTCCAAAATTTGCCAAAAGAGAACAGAGGTAGAGCAATCAGTCTTTCTTCTATATCTTTCTAGCTGCTTCTGGAAATGTTCTCTTTATTCTTACATTACAGAGACACAGGTTGTAAGTTCAGAACTTCCTGTAGGTGCTATATATAGTTCCTTGAGAGAAATATCAACCTGAGAGAATGAGATCAAACTTCAGAGAGAGCTGGACATGGCAGCACGTGACTGAAATCTGAGTGCTTGGGAAGCTGAGGCAGGTTTGCAAGTCCCAACCCAGCCTGGGAAACTTAGTGACTTAGCAAGACCCTGTCTCAAACTGTTTTAAAAGGGCTTGCAGATGTAGTTCAGTGTAAAGGCCCTGAATTCAAAAGCAGTCCCACTACTGCAAACACAAAATTCAGAGAGAAAAACCCTATCAGCATGGAGCATGTTGAGACCAACTATGGTGGAGCCATCTCAGAGTCTGCTCTTGTGTGCTGCTTATTGTTAAAGTTGGGATTCGCTGTCCTAGTCAAGAGCCTTAGCATGTGCTTGATAAGTTTAAGGGCTTTAACATTTTTTAAAAACACGTACTGTCAGTTGTCTCTCCCAACATTATTCATGACAATCACTTAACCCACAACAAATCCTGGCAGAGCGTAAAAGTATACACGCAAAGAAACAATGTTGGCCTTTGAGAGAGACTCATGCTATAATTTGGAGCTGGGAATATTTGCACATTTTTGGCACTGGAAATCTTTGGAATTTGTGAATCTACAGGAAGTTCCATCTTGGTCCTCAAAAAAGCTACACATCCCCAAAAAATTAAAAAATAAAAATAAAAAAAGGATGCCCTGCCTATGATTCTCCTTATCTTCTTCCTACCTTCTTTGTGTTTTCTACCCTACCTCAATCTCCCTCCCCTGACTTCGATTCCCTATTCTTAAGGGATGCAGAGGGGCTGAAGGTCCATCTTGTTCCTGCTTCAGGCAGGGGGACGGGGAGAGGGGATGACCATGCCTGGAAAGGGATCAAGTCTCTCCCTCACTAATCTAAAGGAGACAAAAGAAGATGGTTTTGTTGTGATGAGTCATCATCCTCTATAGCCAAAGTCACAACTGTGATGCTTCTTTACTTCCTGCCACTGGCTGACCAAAAGAAACGGTGAGTGAGTGAGCTGAGTCAAGGATGAACATGGGGATCCCTGACTCACTCTACCCGTGGAATAGGTTGCAGCTTTGCTGACTTCCATCACAGAAGAATTGTTCAACTACATCGTAAGAGACACAAAGGGATTTACTAGGCATATTTTTCAAGATACACTCAAAGAAATATTACAGACCCTCAACAGATAGATCTGATTAGGAGTTTTGAGAAAGAGGTTCCATCCAGCCCTAAAGGCTTCTTAGAACAATGGTAGCTTTCCCCTCATTCCTCCTAACTAAAGCTTTATGCTTTGACCAACATCTCTTCCATCTCTATTTTGTTACTGACAACATTAATTCAAATGTTCTTCACATTCTTGAGAACAGACCCTTGTTGCTAATATTTTAAATCTAAAAATAGTATTATTTCTTTGGTTTTTTATTTTTACTCAAAATGACTAGTCTGGAAGTTTTGTTGTGTTTTTTATATTTTCAAAACATATTCATGTTTATCAGTCAAACACCAGGAATTCAAAAAGGCTGCATTGTTTCAGTGAGTCTGCTCTTCAAGCAGGTAATTAGTGTACGAAGAATCAGAAAGAACATTTCAGTTTCTCAGAAATAATCTCACACTAACACAATTTGTAGAGGGTGGTGAGCAGCTCAGAATGTGAGTTTATTCATTTACAATGAGTAACATAACTACCACACAAACCAAAGACTCATGCCTGTGAAATGCATGAATCAGAACACAAACCATCAGGCAGTTTCTTGATGTGTATAAAGGACAAGAATGTTTAAATGTATGATTCCAACATTTAATGGTGTCACAATTGGAGTCCAACTTGCACAGTGACTAGAAAAGGTAAAGCCTCCTTAAACTTAAATTGATGGAGTGCTATTATTTATTTCTCAGTATGCTTCTAAATCAGAGTATGTCCAAAGGTATCTCTGCAATGCAATACTGACAAAGAGTACCTCTGCTATAAATATGTTGCAAATAAATGGAGAACACTATTACTCAAAGTCAAGGGACAGCATACCTTCCTAGAGCATTGAATGTGATAATTGTAAATAATGTTTAAACAATTATAAATGCACATATATTTATAAATGCTATTGTGTTATGTATTATAAATAGCATTAACTATGGAGAACAGTGAAAACGCCTGTCCATATTGCTGATAAGTGCTAAACTAAATGAAGGTGTCTGATTGCTGTAAAGTGGGTTCCAGCTGTGTCTTTACACCTCCCACAGTATGAATCACTTCCTTCTGCCCTGCTCTCCAAGTTCACCATTTCCCTTCTCATCATAAGTCTTTCTTAGTACAATGGGCCCACAATATTGGATTCATGATGACCTGGTAAGTGGCTCAGTACACAAGCTCAGAAACTAGAAGGTGACATCCCACCTGCAACCTTGATTCTATGCCTTAGTTGCCTGTTCTGCTACATGCATATTAGAACAGTACCTGTCCCAGTGATGGTGAGTTCCTACACATAGAACAGCATTTAGCTGTGTACTTGACACATGGCAAGTGTTTCTATGAGAACTGACAAATCTTTTCAATTCTACAGTCACATCTAATAGTCCCATCTCTGGGAAACTGCACCTTAATGGCGTAATGATGAAGATAGTGATATTGACAATAAACTTTAACTCAGTTACCTGATGCACCAGTGCTGTCCAAAGTACTTTAGATACAATACTTTCATTGTTAGAATAAATTCTATGCTGTATACATTTCAACCCATAATCTGCAAGATACTAGTATTTAGAGAGACTAAAAAGATTAAACAAGCATCAGATTGTGGTGCCATGAGTTAAAATGGATTCCTACCAGCTCCAGAACCCTGCATTGTATACTTGATTGGAGTTCAGGGTGTCTTCCAACTCTTTGCTCACATATTTTTTTACAAGTAATATTATAATTTAATGTGACAGGTAATTAATCCTGTCCAGCATGGATTTTTCCGTTTTCTGAATGCAACCGCATTTCCCTTATTTCCAAATTTGTAGGTGGAGGGAGGGAGGCTACCTTACCCCAGGCTCCTAGGTCATCTCAGAGATTATAGGAAGCAAACAAGAGAGAGCGTGGGCATGTGTCACAATGAACTTCCAGACATAAACTTATTTCAATGAGAGAGGCTTGTTCTCCTTGAAGAAACTAGAATTACCTGTCCTGGGAGCTCCCCTGGTTGTAAGCAGGCCAAGAATTTCCAAAATCAAAACCAGCCATCTTTGGCAATAACCGCGGGTCTTAGTTACTTTTTACTCATTACTGAGACAAAATACCTGATGCCCAAAGTTGGGAAAGGAAAGGTTTATTTCTTACAGTTTTTGGAGGTTTCAGGCCATACTCAGTTGGCTCCAAGGCAGGGTGGCATGGCAGGGCCGCAGTTCACGGCAGCTGCAAACCGCAAGCGGGAACGGAAAGAGAGAGAGACACCCCTACTTCCTGCCATTATATCACATCCTGGCTCCACCCCCTAGGAGGGTGTAGCACTGACACCACCAATCCAAGCACTAGACAATGAACCAATCACAAATGCACAATGTAAATACATGAGGCCTGGGGGCCACTGACACAAACCATGACGCTGCATTTATCAAACAAGGTCGTCTCACCCATCGGCTCCGTGACACCAAGACTCAGATGGGAAACTGTTCCTTGAAGAAACCACTGTTGGCTCCTCGATTAAAGAGTCAGACTCATAATTTCCCTCCCCATGCTGTGGTTAAATAATGAGCTGGGAAAAGTGAGTCAAAGGCTCAGCTTACATCTTCTGCTCGCTGTCACCAGGAGTCCGTTGGAGTCATTGCCTTGTGGGAACTTGGCCTTCCCAGCACCCACTCCAGCTCAAGAACAAGATCCTCAGGAAAATGCTCTTAGGTGGAAAAAGTCTAAAATGGACACAACTCTGCTCCCTGATGAGTCCCTATGGGCTAATTTGGTAGGCAGCCCTGCCTTGAAAAAGTATTAGTATAGCCAATAAAGTAAAATGACCTTAATTAAAATTTAACTAACAATTAAGATGTGTTATATACATGTGCCAGCTCTCCACAGTCAATGTAATCATTCTGCATTCCAAATATATACTAAGAAAAAAAAAAGTTTAAGGTTTAAAAAAGAATAATCAAGAGTATAATGCTAATAAAACATAAATTACTACAGAATTGTAGTTTCCATGGCTGCTATCACAAGTCATAAATATAATAAATCATTTTCAGCTAAAAAAAATTAACTGACACTGCGTTAGAAGCACAGTACTTCGTCAGCCATGCTGGAACTTGGGGGATCAACCCAGAAAGCAACGAGCCAGCCTTCCTGGTAAGCAATGTGAGCCATGGTGCACCAGGGAGAGAAAAGTCCTCCATGAGCCTATGGGGCATGGGCTGAGAATCAAACGTTGTCCCTACCCCACCCCGTTAGCAACCGGAAGGTTCCAAGGTCGGTCTGAGTACATAGCAACTAAGGTACATAAAGCAACTAAATGCTTCTATTGTTGGGTTGATTATGCTGACCTTGGGCCAGCGGTCTGAGCATCTCCAGGGAGGATGACAGTATGCAATACAGCAAATATGAGAGATTTCTTCTATCTTGTCTTTGAAGTCTAATATTGTTTTTACTGTTTTGCTTTGTTCTGATTGTTTTTGCTCTATTCAATGTTCTGTTTTGATTGGTTTTATAGTGTTTTGTTTTTGGTTTGATTTTGCTATACCTGATTGAATGGACAACTATTGTGATGATAACAAGATATACTATGGTAGCTATTATTGTTACCCTAGTATCCTGCTCTGAAGTCTTGTACCAATTTCACTGCATTGTCTTGATTGGCTTTGTTCTGTCTTGTTTTGTTGTATTTTACTATCTTTAAAATAAAATTAAATTAAAATAAATAAATACTATAAAATAAAGAAGCACAGTACTTCTCACAAAGGATTTCACCTGGCTTTCCCCAAAACTCTTGGAAGCAGACACCATTTTCCCTACTTTACAAATGATGGGAGAGGAGATGATGACCACAGAGGTGTGAGGCCAACTAAGAGTCTCTGAAACCTCTCCTCTTCCTGCTTAGTCCCTAGGGCTTTTGTACACACGCTGAGCACTAGCTGCTTGCCAGACAGTGGACAGAGCAGAAGCAGGACCCTCTGGAGCACAGACCCTGATGGATACTGACAAATGGACAAGGACACCCACCCTGTGCAGTGACCATCACAACAGGACAGTGAGGGGAGACACATCTGCCACAGGGAGCGGGGTGACACCAAAGCTGGCACCTGAGAGAAGACCAGGAATTGGTCAAAGAGGAAGTTCAGGAACTCTGTGATCCCAGGGACCCAACTTGAGCAATCTCCAATCTGTCACCCAAAACCACTGGGACACCTATTAGATAAGGAGGACTTCACACTCCACACTCTCTGGTCAGTATTTGGGGGGATGTGGGGTACATGTTTATAGTGCATAATGATCACATGCATCACAGGGAGTTGGGACATGTACATGACATCTCTTAGTTCTTTTTTTAATCCCATTCTCTCCTCCCCTTCCTCCCCCTCCTGCATTGTGTGTGTGTGTGTGTGTGTGTGTGTGTGTGTGTAGTACATAATTATCATGCTCCTCATAGGCCTTGGTGCATGTGCATAATACTTCACAATCCCTCCCCCTTTGTTTTTCTTTTTTGTTTTGTTGTTGTTGCTGCTGTTGCTGTTTTGGTTTGTTTGATACAGGGTCTCACTGTGTAGTTCAGGCTGGCCTTGAACTCACCATGTAGCACAGACTGGTCTTAAACTCATGGTGATTCTCCTGCCTCAGCTTCCCAAGTGCTGGGATTACAGGCCACATTGGTTCTTCTCCCCTCTATTTTATAGAGGATAAAACAGAATAAAATCAATCAAAACAAAACAGTATAAGAGATACAGGACTTTGAAACATTATGAAATCAACAATAGTTACCGTAATTCCTTTTGATGTCTTCAAAATAGCTGCAGATAACTTTGCACATGGTAAAAATCAAACAGAGTAGAATAGAATAGAAACAATAAAAACAAAACAATTAATGCAATAAAGGACTTCAAACAAGCCTATAGTACATCCAAAATTGTTACCATAATATTTCTTGCTATCTTTGAAATAGCTGCTCCTGCCATCGGATTTGACATAATCAAACAAAACAAAAGAGAATAAAACCCAACCCAACAAAACAATGGAAACAATATAGAACTTCAAAACAAGACCACAGAGAATCAACAATGGCTACAACCCTCAGAAGGCGACCCCCCTTAGATGCCATACTGTGTGCTGCTATCCTCTGAACCTGCGATCAGATCACTGGCCATAGACCTGCACTGTTAGTGAAACACCTCAATAGCTGTCATCATAACTCTGGATAAGATGGCCGCTTATGCTGGGGTGTGGGCATTAGGGAATTGGTACATCTTGTTTGCCAGCCTGCACACTGGAAGGGGTTGGGGTCTGGCTGTTCCCAGTCCGTGGCAGTTCACACATGGTGCTGGTTCCCAGAATGGGCTTGCTTCCTGATGTGGCCTTGTTCTCTCTCCTCACAGTCCCCAAATGGCCTTTCTCCCTTTTTGTTTTAATCTCACTTTCTTCCCCTCCTTTCCCCTCCCATTTTGCAATTTCCTTCCCATATGCCTAAAGATCCATCTCACTACTACTGTCAATCTCTTACTTTCCACTTTATTTACATTTTTACATTTTTCGTGTAAGACAAACCATGTGATATTTAAACTTGTATGTCTGACTTACTCCACTTAACATTATGGTTTCATGGTGCATTCATTTTCCTACTAATGACTCAAGTTTATCCTTCTTATGGCAAAATATACATACTCCATTGTGTACAAATACCACATTTTCTTTATCTATTCATCTGTTAATGGACAAACAGGCTACTTCTAAAACTGAGCTATTGCTATTATGAGTTGTACTGCTATAAACATGGATATGCATGTGTCGCTGTACTGTGATGTCTTGAACATCACATGTTTTAAAAAAAACACCTAGAAGGAAAATAGAATACCTGGATCAAATGAAATTTCTAGTTTTAGTTTTTTGAGAAATCTCCCTACTGATTTTCATAGTGGTTGTACTAGTTTGCACTCCCACCAACAATGAAGAAATTTTCTTCCAGCATTTGTTGTTATTTGATTTCTTGAAGATAGTTGTTATTTATGGAGTGAGATAGAATCTCAGTGTTTTCTTAATCTGCATTTCTCAAATAGCCAGCAATGTTGAACATTTTTTCAAATATTTATTGGCTATGTGTACTTCTGCATCTGAAAATTTTCTATTCATTTCAGATGCCCTTTTTTATTGGGTCTTTCAATTTGGGATGTCTAAATTTTTTGAGTTCTTTGTGTACTCTAGATATTAGTCCTTTGAGGAGTAGCTGGCAAAAAGATTTTTTTCATTTTGTAAATTGTCTCTTCACTCTATTGGTGGTATCCTTTGTTGTACAGAAGCTTTTCATTTTTTAACTTTATTTTTTATTAGTACACATCATACACATTGATCATATTCATCAGGGATTTCATACCTGTACATAATATATCTTAATTCTTCATTTTTCCCTTCCCCTCACCTAGAAGCTTTTTAATTTGATGTGATTCCTGCTTGTTGATTCTTAATATAACTTCTTGTGCAACTGTGGCTCTGTTCAGACACTTCCTGCCTATGCCTATCATTTCAGTTTTACCTATTTTGTTTTCCAGAAGATCATTTCTGTTTTAATGTTTAAATATTTGATCCGGGAAACCAGAAGCAAGAGTGTCTCCTGAGATCCGCGCCACGCTGGAACTTAGGGTGCCAAGCCAACCAGTAAGCAGCCTGCCGCCCTGGAAAGTGACTGTGGTCTGGGGAGCCGCGGCCACCCCAGGGCGGGGAAACCAGAAGCAAGAGCGTCTCCTGAGATCCACACCATGCTGGAACTTAGGGCACTGAGCCAACCAGCAACCAGTCTGCTGGCTCCCAGGGCGCGGGCTTAGAACAAAACATACCACATCCCCCGCC